>JAOTRH010262909.1:0-75842 GCA_034768845.1 Heliamphora exappendiculata | reverse complement strand
AAATAAATAAATAATTAAACAACGACAAAATAAATATAAATAGTCGTTACGATCCGGTCCGTCCGTTTAATCTTTTAGTCCGACGGCTTCGAATTAAAGATTAAATGCCTAGGGTTTTGGAACCCTAAACAAGTCGTCAAAGAACTGAATCTTTTCCTCAGTTTTCGGACCACCGACACATCCTTGGACCACCGTTGGAACGCCAGAAAAATTGATAATAAACCAGCTAAACAGCCCCTTGATTGGGCCGAAAAACTGCTGCCTTTGGCAGCCTTGCGCCGCCTTTTTCCACCCGTTATTTGACCGCCTTTCCGTCACTGTTGAAGCCCCAAAAAATTATAGTAGGTAGAGCACATTGCGGTCTTAATATCCAAAATAAATTGCGTCAAAATACGATGTCGAAGTGGCCCAAAAAAATGAGCCCTAAAGTTGAAGCAGTGGCGCCACTGTGCGCATCGAACATTGAAGCAGTTTTTGACCCCTTTGTCGCTGTCGTCGAACCGCAACTGAACCACCATCCGATAGCCAACGTAAAACCTTTAATTCAATGAAAAAAGCGCGTCAAAAAAGATTTCTAAAAACCCCAAAAATGAGCCCTAAAGTTGGCGCCCTGTTGCTGCCTTATGTTGCTGCCGTCGCCTCCTTTATTCCTTTTCGTCTTGTTTTTTATTCTCGTTTTCCGTGATACGATTACATCAAAGATCCAGAAAAAATAGAATGAAATAATATATTACATCGTCAAAAACCTATACCCTACGTAGGAGGTGTACAAACTATTTAATCTCGAAACAAAAACTGTCGAGATATACGATATAATGAAACATACATTCATTCAAACATACAACCGGATCGTAACGACTTATAGTTGCAAAATCGAGGTTAGTACAATAGTTTTTCATGAAAAACGCAACCATGGCTCTGATACTATTGTTGGAGAGTGAGCCGCGCAGCAGAAAAAAAGTTTTTATGAATCGATGTCGTGACCGTAAAAAACGACGTATGTGATTTTCATGAAAAATGAAAACTATAATTATTTCTATAGTTTAATACCTTTATGAAACTTTTCGAAAAATTTCAAGAAGTCCCAAATACGTTGAAAATGACTTTGCAACCTTCTCACGTATATCCCGAACGCATTACGACGATCACGATGTGTGGGCACCGATTCCGATCGAAGTGTTCTTCCTCCTTTTGGTTTCTCCTCACACAATAATCTCCAAAAGGCAAAATTAATTGCCTAAGGGGAGAGGGGGGCGGCGGCTTGGTGGGAGAATTAGGGTTAGGATTTGATTAAAGGAGCCGTCTTTTAATATATATGCATATATCAAAAAATATATATTAAGTATATATATATATTCTCTTTTCTAAAAGGATATGAAGATATATATACTTAACATAAATAATTAAATCTATCATCTCCTAGGGCCGGCCACTTAGGGAGTAATCCCTAGGTGTGCCAAAAACCAAAATCGCCCATCATTAATTTAATTTAATTCCTGAATATCCCCGGCGGCAGTACCAGTATTCAAATTAAATTAAATAATTACCGAAACTAACAAGAAAAATATCCGTGCGTATAATGAGCTACGTGAGGGATCACGACGAAGTATAGGACTCGGGCTTATCGTACGAGAAAATCAGATATCCCTAACTCTGTCCCCGAGCTAGATCCTTTCCTGACTGAACTCCCGCCCCTAATTCAAATGATGTATTGAGTTTTCTATTATCAAATAGACTAAATTCTCCCCACGTTTAAGATATGGATTCCTGATAAATAAATTAAGTTACTGACAATCCGATTTAATTATCCTCTTCTCCTCGCAACTGCACCACTTAACCTTTTGACATGCCGGATCTGAAGATCCACTGTACAAGTTTAGCATAATCAAACCTATAAGCAAAACACACAAGGGGGAACTTCACAACCTGAATCGGACGTTGTTTTCATCAGTTGATTATCAATCATTGGATAAATAATGCCAGTACGCAACTCATCGGTATTGTTGATCTCATAGAAGAAATCTCAACCATTGACGACTCAAAGTACTGTACATCATTTTAACACAATTAATCAATCACTTTGGGATTTAGAGTTTGTCCAATACATGATAATACGGGATGTGCATCAATTCATATAGTCAGTATATAATCGATCATCTTGTTGATCCTGCTCAATACACTCCAAGTGTACTAACACATCGAGCTCGAACATCGAATTTCTAAAACTTGAATTCGATCCGTTTGACCTAGCCGAGACCAACTACTATAACGATGTACTACAATCTTACCAATGGAATGTCCTGGTCCATTGCGATTGTGAGCCTACCTGTATAATCTGTCAGAACTTTTGACCTGATCTTCTATGCAGCACGCACCAAGTTAAATACTGGATAGAATATATGGACTATGCATTCATACATCAAAAATATAAATATAAAACCATAAATACAAAACCATCTCAAATGTTTCTTATTAATATGCCAGAGATCTAGAATAAAATACATAAAAAGCATGACTTTTCAGTATACATTCCCAACATCCTACCTTTTTTGAGCCCTCTAAATAAGTAATTAAAACCTCTAAACTTTATTTCTAATATTTCTCAAAATATCCCCCAACACATCCTTTTAAATACTCTAAGAATTGAGTACCGAAATCAAAACGAAAAGGCATCGTAGTTGGAAAAATAGGGGCTGTTATGTTTATGGGTGTTATGAGATGTTGTTATCTTTGAGGTTGATGACTTTTAAGTGTGCTAAAATCATGATATTAATGTCTAAAATACAATTATGCAAAGAAATAGGACAAAAACTTGACATGGCATAAATAGAAGACTTGGACCCTAAGAGACTTGATTTTTTAGGGCATAGATGTTTCTGTCCTGAAATTTAGAATACCATAACTCAATGTAGAACATTTATCTAAGCATATTTTTTATGTCCAGATTTAGATTTTTTTGTTATCTTTCATCCAAAATTGGGTTCAATTCATTTTCATAAGTAGAACTCGAGATATTTCTATTTTACCAAAGTGTGTCATTTTTCGCCCAGTCAACACTGCTGACATGTAAACCCTAGTTTAAAGTGAGATCCGAACTTTGGTCAAAACTTGAAAGTCGTATATAAGATGGATATATATCTGCCCACCAAAAATAAGCACAAAATATTGAGTTTTGTTCAGTCAAAATTCCTTTGAAAGTCTCTGTTGAGTTTCAGCCCTCAAGAAACACTTCTTTCACATATTTTTGTGTAGTCAAAAATCTCTATTTTTAATGAGCTTTTTCAAAACTGGTCTACCTGAACATTGTATCTAACATATTGAAGTACTTGGTGCCCAAAAATTAGACTTTCAAACCTTGGAATGATACCTTAAAACCGTTTCAAACTCTCTGTCCAAAACCGACTCTACTGAGTTTTGGCGGCTAATAGAACCTATTTTCTAAAATGGCCAAAACGTCTAACTTGTTCAAAACAACTACCCTTATCTATAAACATAAATATTGTAGGGGACTTGTTGAACTAGAATATAGTAAAAAATTGGCTTATTTGGAATTGATATGATACCCCAAAATCAAGACCAATAGAAGAATATTTTTGATAAAATTTTAAGAAAAGTGCTTAACCATTTTTACTTCGGATGTTTTATTCACCCTTTTTCCTAAGGTTTTGGCCTTGGTGTTAAACATGAGAGTTGTAGAAAATATTTTTATATAAATGGTGTAAAAAAATCATAACTTGATTCTAAGTCTAGATACCCCAAAATCTTGTCGGCTCTTTTAATTTAATACTTGATTTTTTGCCTTAAAAGTTGCTAAGTGTGAAATTGAGTACCCTTGCTATGAGACCCGTGTCTTTGTACGATGATCAACTTGAATTAGTTGAATAGTTCTTTTAAGAGAATGTATGATGATTTAAAACTCATGCTATCATGTTGAGTCATATCTTGAGAATTGTAACTTGTGCTTCACATAATTGTACCTTATGCTTTGCGAAATATACTATGAATCTTTTCATGCTAGTTGATACCATGCTATAGATGGTTGTATTTGAGATCCATGTCATACATCATTGACATTATCACTTGAATCTTGATATGTTGGAGTCCATCTGTGCAAACCGTTGTTAGGATGGTCTGTATTGAGATTGTCTTTCTTGATTCTAAGTTAAGGGTGTCCCTAGTTGCCATTTTTGAAAATATTTTTATTTATACACTCTGGGTGCGTTCCCGATGTTTGAAATAATTTTGGCTTATACAACCTGGATGCATCCCCTGTGTTTAAAATGGTTTATGGAGATTGTTAGGCACCATGGGTTCGTCGCTTGCACTTTGGTTTGGATGTCTCTTTGATTCTGTCGCTCCTTGAGTTATGATACGGGCAAATTGGATAATTTTGGAGAGAGCCTAATTCGGTGGATCTAATCCCACTGCGGTGGTAATTTCGGAGAAGATCCCAATTATGGCGAACCTAAACCTCATTGTTGTGATGCGTTGAAGGGTAATTTCGGAGAGAGCTAGCCTAATTCAGCAGATCTAATCCCACTGCGGTGGTAACTTCAACGAAGAGCCCAATTATGGCGGTCCTAAATCTCTTATCTTAGTACTTTGTATAATGTGAAATGTCTCTTGAATTTTTTTGATTATCTCTCAGACTTTGGATTGACATCAGCAAAGGCATCATGAGTCTTAAGGTGAGACAAATCGCTTGTTATTTGTCTGATATGACTGATTGATTGATTATTAAATTTGTTGGCCTGGAGTATGGCACGGACCCCACGCCGTTGCCATTAAGTAAAACAGCTAAGGCATGAAGCCAAGGCTTGCGTTTACTATTCGCAATGAGGCACGATGATGGCTTTGGTGATCAAATACCCGTAAAAGTCTACTCTGGTGATTCCCGTCGTAGAATTGCTGTTATAATCTGGGTGCATGTTGGGTTGAGCATCTGCATTACATACACAACATCTCATATACACATGTTTATTAACTTATTTGTTATCCAGTTATAAAATTATCTATCTCCTTGACTATAAACTGTACTGGTGTTATATGGTAAGCGTTGCGGTGAATTTTATGCCGTGAGATTAGTTAGAAGGTTAGAGCATTTTGCTTATGGGCCTTGGCTCATGGCATTCGTGCCACAAGTGAGGAGCAGTTCTTAGGAAAAGTCATCCCAGAGGAAGAAGAAGAATTTGAAGAATAGGGTGAGTTCCAAGAGCACGTGAATCTCACTGATGCATTCTGAGGAGTCGAGACCTCTGCTTTTGTTCTTATATTCAGTTTTTTCTTGTGCTTAGGGTATTTTTGAAATTTCTTGGTTAAACTGTAATAGTTATGTACTTTTAAACGGTTCAGAACTCGTTTATGATGTAATAACTAACGTATATAAATATGTATGAGTGGCTAGAATATGCCTTTATTTATATTTATGTATGTCCCGACGTGTCCGGAGGACAGGGCGTCACACAGGGCGTGACACTAGGTGAGTCCTTTGATATCTGAATTAGTTTTTGTTCCATGTGAATACTTGATATACTGTACTGTTAAAGAATGAAAAATGAATTTTGAAGATTGAATGAAAACAAATAAAAGAGTAAGAATGATCGGTTAAACAGCGTTCTGGCTGTTGGGGGACGTTAAACGTACTGGCGAAGCGAGGTAATAAGGGTGAAGTCACGACCATGTGGTTATAAGGAATAATCATACCTACTGTATAAATTGTGGAGTAACTCCCTACTGAATTCTAGTAAACTATTTAAAATATATCATTCTAACACTGTGTAATAATTAATAATTCAGCTATCAGTAAATTCACACTAACTTTGCTTACAAATGTTAACATTATTCAGGTGATGCATGACAGAATGAAGAAAGTGGTAGGCAAGAAAGAATATTTTACATTGCTCATGTTTTCATTCCAATTCATGTACCTTGCATTTCAATTATTGTATTTAGCACATAGAACTATGTTTTAATATTGTTGGATGCTAATGTCATTGTTAGAAGCTTTTGGGGTTTTGATATTACTTACTGGGAATATTTATTGAAAATGATTTATTTTCAACAAATAAGTTATTTTTGTTTTAAAATTAGAATGATTTGAATGAGGTTGTTTAAAAAGAAAAAATTCATTCGGTAAAATTCAAAATAAGAAATGAAAAATAAAGAAAGATAGAGGCATTTGGTTATTTTTAACTCACTGGCCGGTCATGGACGCTATATATGAAAATGGGTCGTGACAATTACCAACTATATATAATTGTCCACTTTGAACAAAATGCAAAAAAAAAACTATTTTTTTACCTAAACAATCAACTTAAAAAAAATTAGTTTAAAAATTAAGTTACCAAACAAATTACTTTCAACTCAATTTAATTTTTTAGCTAAAAATAGAAAAACAAAAACTTTATGTACATAATATTATCATTTCTAATTATTTTATGTAAATAATTTTAATGCACATTTTAAATACAAATAATTTTATGTAAATATTATTATAATTTCTAATTATTAATTATTATGTATTGGGCCGTGATTAGCATTTTTTGTCCATTAAACAGTAGTTAATGAGCAATGGTATGAATGCATAAGATCATGACTAGATCTGCAATGGTATACCAATTTTTACTATAAAATTGATTAAATACAATAATTTTTATATAAACTTTATAGATAAAAATTAATATGCAACTTTTCTTAATGTCCAGTAAAAATTAATTTATTATATTTTTATATTTCAATAAAAAAATTTAAACTAATATTTTATTATTTTTGATGTGGTCGGTTATGGCTGATCGAATAATTGACCGCGCTCGGAAATATATGGTTGACCGACCGACGCCGTATGGCCGGCCGAATGGCAAGGCGGTTAGGTACCGAGCTCGTCTCCAATGGCTTCTGTGATTCCATGAGGCGCGCCACCTTATTAGGAAAGAGCTGATTTCCCGGAATCATAACAAGCACAGATTATGGGATTTAACTTGATCTAACTAGGGATCTTTCTCCATATATTAACCATCGGCCATGTTCTGGAGAGGTATGAATTTCCAACTAAAAGAGATATACTTTTTTAATTGAGCTCTAGAGAGAAGGCTGACTTAAGCATCGGAGGGTACTCGGTCGGTACCACACCAATGCGAGCTTTTCACCGTCTTCACAAAGAAGGAGAAAGGGTTTTGGAGGTCGACAAGGCTCTACGTCTCCGTTTCTTGCTTTCGAGGTATCATCACTTGGCGCCGTCTGTGGGAACGTAGTTTTCCTCTTTCCCTGGTATGCTTGATGGTCGAAACACGGGCCATGACCTCCAACAATAACCGCCCACGTCTCCCAATGGCGAATGGTGCCACCGACCCACGCGTCAATCAATAGCTGGCTAACCTGACTCACTTAGTCCAGGAACTAGCACAGCAAACGCGCACCCTCCACCAGCGATTCAAAGATCATGCAAAAGGGGCCGCACCCATCCTAGTTGGGGTACCCAGGGTCGTCGCCGCCAACCTCGACCTAGCCAATCTTGCCCACCAACATCAGGAAGCTCCAGACCAACCAAACCCGATTAAAGATGACATGCATCCAGGCCTGGGGCAAGGAAATAAAGGCAATAACCTCCACGATAGGGAAGAGGTGGGAAGCCGACAAACGAGACCAGAGGCAGGGGGTTCCCCCGGGATGGGAAAGGCCTACCCAGATGCGCCACAATCAAACTCGAGATGAGGCGGATGAGGGAACAACTCCAAGATGTCATGGAAGTAATGAAAGACAAAAAGACTGGCAGTGTAGATGAACTAATATAGCGGGCTGACCTCTCTTTCTCCTAAATGATCATGATTGAGCCATTGCCCAGAAAGTTCAAAATGCCACATATGGAGGTCTTTGATGGCACAAAAGACCCCCTAAACCACTTGGAAACTTACAAAGCCTTCATGCACCTTTACGCGGTTCTAGATGAGATTATGTGCCGAGCATTCCCCACTACCCTGAATGGACTGGCTCGCGTTGGGTTTAGCTGTCTAAAACAGGGTCTGTCAGCACTTTCAACCAGCTTAGTAAACTTTTCATTGGACACTTCATTGGCGGGCAAAGGCAGAGACGGTCGGCCACTTGCCTATTGAACGTCAAACAAGCTATTGGGGAGCCGCTTAGAGACTACGTATCCAGATTCAATGCCAAAGCACTACAAGTAGATGATGTGGATGATAAGGTAGCCCTAACTGCATTCATGGGGGGATTACAACCCATCAAGTTTTTATCATCCCTATCTAAGACCCCACCAGAAAATATGGCCGAGCTAATGGTCAAGGCTCAAAGGCACATGAATGTAGAGGACGTGATGAACGCACGAAAAGACAAACCCCAACCCAAACAAGAAAGGAAGAACGAGCGCCAACGATCTAGCGACACTGACCGATTACAAAGGGTAAGGGAAGAGGATCGAGGAGCCCCTCACCTCTCGGATAGTAAAAGAACACGGCTTCCTGCCAGTCGCTTTGAAAGGTACACCCTGCTGAACACTCCCATCGACTAGGTCTTTCTACAAATACATGATGATCCTGACCTCAAGTGGCTAAGGAAATGTAGATGATATGGTGACCAAGACTAAGAGGGCGGAAGACCACTTTCCCGATTTTGAGGAAACCTTCCAGGTACTAGAGAAGTACGACATGAGTTGAACCCAGTCAAGTGTGCTTTCAGAGTCACTGGAGGAAAGTTCCTTGGTTTCTTGGTAAGCCAAAGAGGGATAGAGGCTAATCTAGAGAAGATCAGACCAATTCAAGAGATGCATCCCCCACGAAATAGGAAGGAGATTCAAAAGTTAACCAGGAGAATAGCAGCACTCAATCGATTCATATCAAGGGCCATCGACAGATGCCTTCCCTTTTTCATGGTCCTCAGAAAGGGCTTTGAGTGGACGAAGGAGTGTGAAGGAGAATTTGAGAACCTTAAAAGGTACCTATCTTCACCCCCCTTATTATCTCAAACCGACCTACGCGAGGAACTGTTCCTATACCTTGCTGTGTCTATATCAGCGGTGAGCGCCGCCTTGGTCCGGGAGGATCAACAAGGCATCCAAAAACCTGTTTACTATGTCAGCAGGGCCTACCAGGGGGCTGAAGCAAGGTACCCTGAGTTGGAGAAACTATCTTTCGCACTAGTTACGTTGGCAAGAAGGTTGCGCCCCTATTTCCAAGCACATACTGTAGTCGTGTTAACATATCATCCCCTATGATAGATTATGTAGAAGCCCGACCTTTCGGGATGTTTGGTGGAGTGGTCCCTTGAAATGTGAGAGTTCGACCTCAGGTACCAACCCCAAGTGGCAATAAAGGGTCAGGCCATTGCAGACTTTGTAGCTGAGTTAACAGTAGAGCCAGGTCCATTAAGCTCAGCAGCCACAAGTCTCCCGGCGCCAGACATGCGCGAAGAGACCGATGGTTCCGGTGCCGAATGGGTTTGGCACATACATGCAAATGGCTCGGCTAATGCAGACGCCAGATAAAGACTTGTGGCTCCCTAATGATCATGATTGACCATTCCCAATCGAAAAAAGCCAGACCAAGTTCGCCATAGTAGCTATTGATTGTTTCACCAAGTGGGTGGAGGCTAAACCACTGGCTAAGATAACCAAAACAAACACCGTAAGCTTCGTATAAAAGTCTATTATATGCAGGTTTGGGGTCCCCAATGTCATCATCAATGACAACAGGAGGCAGTTCGACAACAAGAAATACCAGGAGTTTTGTGAGCAACTAGGTATCCGGGTACATTACACTACACCCACCCATCCCTAAGCCAACAGTCGGGTAGAAGTAACCAACTCGACCCTTCTAAAAATGATCAAAACTAAGCTGGAGCAGGCAAAAGACCTGTGGGCTAAAGAATTAGCGAGTATCCTATGGGCCTACCGAATAACCACCCGAACTGCCACGGGAGAAACACCGTTCATGGTGACCTATGGGAGTGAGGCAATCATACCAGTTGAAATAGGCCAACCCAATGCACGGGTGACTCAGTTTCAGGAAAAGAACAATGAGGAGGTCCTGCGTTCTAGCCTAAACATTGTGGATGAAATACACGAGCAGGCCACAGTCAAAGTAGCGGCATACCAGCAGAAGATGAAGAGATACTATGACAGAAAGGTCAAAGGGCGAGAGTTCAAGACCGGAGATCTCGGTTTAACAAAAGTAACCCCCGCGACTAAAGATCCTTAGTAGGGGAAGTTGGGGCCCAGCTAGGAAGGGCCTTAGCAAGTGGAGCGCCACGTTAGAGTAGGAGTATATCGCCTCAAAGACCTGGCAGGAAAAGCATTGCCACACTCGTGGAACGCCGAGCATTTTAAAAAGTATTATCCATGATGTAAACATTTTCTACCATTAATAAAGACTCAATTTTGGCAGTGCGACATATAATCATCCCAAAAGTGGTCCAGGCTAACCAGAGCCCGACCAAGGCCTTATCAGATTTTTGAGCTACTGGATGGCTCGGTCGGCCTAAAGTGGTCCAGGCTAACCAGAGCCCAACCAAGGCCTTAGTAGATTTCTGAGCTACTAGATGGCTCCATCGGCCCAAAGTGGTCCAGGCTAACCAGAGCCCAACCAAGGCCTTAGTCGATTTTTGAGCTTCTGGATGGCTCGGCCGGCCGAAAGTGGTCGAGGCTAACCAGAGCCCGACCAAGGCCTTATCAGATTTTTGAGCTACTGCATGGCTCGGTCAGCCCAAAGTGGTCCAAGCTAACTAGAGCCCGACCAAGGCCTTATTAGATTTTTGAGTTGGCCCAAAGTAGTTCAGGCTAACCAGAGCCTGACCAAGTCCTTATCAGATTTTCGAGCTACTAGATGGCTTGGTCGGCTGAAAGTGCTCCAGGCTAACTAGAGCCCGACCATGACTTTAGTAGATTTCTGAGCTATTGGATGGCTCGGTTGACCCAAAGTGGTCGAGGCTAACCAGAGCCCGACCAAGGCCTTATCAGATTTTTGAGCTACTGGATGGCTCGGTCGGCCCAAAGTGGTCCAGGCTAACCAGAGCACGACCAAGGCCTTAGTAGATTCTCGAGCTACTAGATGGCTCGGTCGTCCCGAAGTGGTCCAGGCTAACCAGAGGCCGACCGAGACCTTAGTAGATTTTCGAGCTACTGCATCGCTCGATCGGCCAAAAATGGTCCAGGCTAACCAGAGCCCGACCAAGGCCTTAGTAGTTTCTCAAGCTACTGGATGGCTCAGTCGGCCCAAAGTGGTCCAGGCTAACTAGAGCCCGACCAAGGCCTTAGTGGGTTTTTTAGCTACTAGAGGCCTCGGTCGGGGCTAGATGGTCCAGCCCCATTCTCTAAATCTTGACTTGACTCCTCAATTATTCGATCGGCCATATGAGGACGAGCAAAAAATGAAGAATGAATCAAGAAGAGATCAGAATAATTAGAGGAAACAAGCCGAGCAGAATGAAAGCAAGGCATAAGTCAAGCAAACAAAGTCAAAAGAGGGACATTCGAAACGAATCAAAAATCACCATCAAACAAAACACGGCCTAAACAGGGCCAGAAGATCCAAGTATGTTTCCTATGCGGCTTATACGCGGCCCCTCTAAACCATAAGATTAAATGTAAACATTTCCTATGCGGCCAAAACACGGCCCTACTAAGCGTAAATGTTTGTTCATTCGCTAAAACACGGCCCGAGATAGAAATGTTTGAAGAATTAAAAGAGAGAGTAGTCAAGGGGGGGGGGGGTGCTGCGTCATCATCCTCAGGCAAGAAGGAGGAGAAGTCCAGATCTGGAAAGGTAGGAGCTGCTCGAGCCTTCATCCTGTCAAAACTGCTCAGGTAATACTTGGTCAGGTCAGCATTGTACTCCTCGGATGCCTTAAACTTTTCAATGGGATCCCCCCAACTGAGCCAAGCTCCTTAGTCAACTCCAGGATGTGCGCTCTGCTAGCCTCCTCACCCATTTTAGCGGCAGCAACTTCGGCCTCTAATGAAGAAATTCTCTGCTTCGCCTCAGCCAGCTCGCCCTCCACCCTCTCGGCTTTGTGGGTCACATCAATTAGATCTGCCCTGATTTTCTCCAGGTTCGCTCCCTTCTTAGCCAATTCAGACTTCAGGCGTTCCACCTCCCCAGACAGCCTCACTTGCTCCTCCTTCAGCGTAGTGGCAAGAGTTATGCCATCTTGGAGATTCTTCTCACGTTAATGACAACGGTTAGAAAGGTGGGTCGATCGCATATAGACCTACAAGAAAGGGGGGTGGGATGTATAACCATTTGAGGAAGCCAGACTACTACAAAAGACAAGGGGAGGAAAAGTGGAAGCACAGAAAGCTCACCCGGGTAAGATCGAGAAGGAGCTTTCTGGCTATCTTGTTGGTGGCAACTGTGTTCATCATCTCTAAGTCCTCGCCAATGAACCCTTGCATTCTCAATCAAGCAACCTCGAAATCGTTCATAATGTCGCTTGGAACCTGGCTTGAAGACGAGTGAGGCGGGGTTTGAACCGAAGAAGTAGGAAGAGCGATCACGGGTACAGCATCGATGAGAGAATATGGAGCGTTCGCCACCTCTGGCTCAACTGCTGGAAGGTCAGGCGAACAGGGAGATTCTAGGTCCACCACCTCTTTCCCGCTGCTGTCTTCTTAGAGGTCGCCAACAAATCGCAAAGAGTCAGAGCCGGCAGAGTCCTCCTCCTAAGCCAGAATCGAAGCTTCTTCTAAGCGGTCGACTCAGCTTCCTCGACAGCCCGAGCGCGCACCTTGGTCACTAGGGCTTTATCGAGTTTCTTCGACATCTCTGACAAAGGTCAAAAGCAGGATAAGACAGTAAAACATAAAAATTGCTCATAAAAGGAGACAAGAGAATAACGGGCCTCACGGGGACCCAGCAAGAAAGCACTAAGCTTCTCGTTGGTGACCAGCTGGCTGTAAGAACGGTCCTCAGATTGCTTGGCCGCATCCACTCGGGCCTTCACCTCGGCATCAGGGTTGGGCTCGACGGTAATGCTGCCCAAGTGAGGATCGCGCCAGACCCTCTGAACCCTGGGGGTTAAGGGACCTAACTACTCCCAGCCCTGCACCTCCCATCCTTCCCCAGAAATAAAAAAGAACTGGCCCTTCTAGTGCTTATTAGAAGATGGACACCCTAGAATGAGTGCCCTATCCTCAGACGTAGATTAAAAGTAATACCACCCCGGCTGTAGTTTCTTTGGTCGGTAACAGTAAAGAAACTCCTCGACTGACAGATAACTCTCCCCACCACTAATTTCTTCCCATAATACTATGCACCTATAGAGGATGCACCATGCGTTTGGTAGAAGCTGACCAAGGGACAAACCGAGGAAGGCTAGGAGCTCTCGAACAACTTGAGAAAAAGGGAGTCAGAGGCCAGCAGAAAAGGCGTGCTCATATAAACGCACCTCACTTGCGGCAAAAGACCAATCTCTTTCATCCGTAGTAGGTTTCCTAATACAGACACTCAGAGGGATAAGGTACCTCTCTCGCAAATGTTTTAAGTCAGATATCCTGATGGTGGAAGGGACTGACTCTGCGGCGAGGGCCTTAGAAGAGCTCGCTAGATAAGGGGTGGCGGGGTGAGCGTTCACGCCCCTGCCTTATAAGGAGGAAGACTCAGAATGGGTTCTTTCGGAGTCAAAATCGACTCAACTTCCTGGGGGAAGTCCTCAATTCCCATCTTAATAACAGGAAGAAGATACTTGGCGAAATTAAAAGTTTTGAGGAGCAACTCCTCAAAGTGAGGAGCATCCGTGGCAAAAAAGGAGGTCGAGGGAATGTGATTGTGATAGCGCAAGAGATATAAAATGCGATGTAAGAAATACAAGGGGGAAGGGGACGAGTACGTAGGAACGGGAGGAGCCAGAATTGAAAAATCAATGAAAATGGGAAAGGTGAAAGGAGGATCTTACCGAGAGAGCCGAAAGCACCCAGTCAAATCTCTGGAATCTCGAGGGAAGAGTGAGAAGCAGGCTTTGGTTAAAACGAAAGAGAGTTTGAAAGGAAAGCGGTTATATATAGCGCGTGAACGGACGCCTTGGGAGTAGCCTCGTTTGAAACTTTCAACGGACCTGATGCCATTAAGGAGGCCCACCGAACATTGCGCCAGTGGGACGCCGCCAAGTGTCAATACGCTCCTCCTCCCTTTCCCAATGGGAGAGCCTAATGGGCGGGCATTAAATGCGTGGTTGCGTCGTATTCGGGGGCGCCGCTAGAATAAATACAAGTTATCACCATGCTTGCGATGGTCAACCTGGAGCTGCATTCCCAAGGGCACCTACATCGGCGCCTCGGGAATGAGCGGATATCTGATGTGGGCGGTTATGGCTGACTGAATAATTGACCACGCTCGAAAATATATGGCTGACCGACCGACGCCGTATGATTGGGTGAACGACAAGGTGGTTAGGTACCGAGCTCGTCTCCAACGACTTCCGTGATTCCAGGAGGCGCGCCACCTTATTAGGAAAGAACTGATTTCCTGGAATCATAACAAGCACAGATTATGGGATTTGACTTGATCTAACTAGGGATCTTTCTCCATATATTAACCATCGGCCATGTCCTACAGAGGTATGAATTTCCAACTAAAAGAGATAGACTTTTTCAATTGAGCTCTAGAGAGAAGGCTGACTTAAGCATCGGAGGGTACTCGGTTGGTACCACATCGGTGCAAGCTTTTCACTTGTCTTCATAAGAGAAGGAGAACGGGTTTTGGAGGTCGACAAGACTCGACGTCTCCGTTTCTCGCTTTCGAGGTATCATCAATTTTTATAATTAACATCCTACGTATGACATGGTTTATGCTAATTATTATTATTATCATGAAACAATCATTCAAAAAAATTGAGTAGGTATGTGGCCCGACATGGAGGGGTGTTTAGCAAAGTTACTAGTAGTAATTTTTAATTTTTTATTATTAATTTTAGTTATAATTTATAATCTTTTTTAAACACCTAGAACTTTTGTTACAAGTTATTTTTTTTTTATTTCAGTTACAAGTTACGATTTTTATTAAACTCTTACAACTTCTTATACAAGTTTTAATCTATAAGTTACTTATTTCAACAATGCTAAGCACGATGTTTCAGAGACAAGTCTAATTATTTGCACATATTTAAATTATAGAATTGATTATAAATTAGTAAAATCATAAAAATGAAAATATTATTTTTAAAAAATATAGAAATAATTATTTTTTTTTATCAATAAATCATGCTCTGTTCAGTTATGAAGAAGATTATATGAGAAAGTAATATTGGAAAAAATTAAAGTGAAACAAAAGAGATATATAAAAAAATAATTTTTGTTACTTGTTTAATTTACAAGAAAATTAATTAAAAAAATTATTTTAAATTATTTCATAATGCATAAGTTTATATTTTTTTATATAATTTAATTTGTGAAAAAATATTTGGCACAAGAAAATAATTATCATGAATTCACATTGTTTAACGACAACTAAATGTGCATGTAAAAGAGTAGCATAACAAATATTCTTTTTCGTTGAAGTGTAGAACTTATCAAAAAAATAATTTGTCACTTTTGAGATATCTAAAAAGTTTTAACTTTTAAGAGTTTTAATTTTTTTTAAAAATTTTTTTAAAACAATTAAAATATTTAAAATAATTTGTTTTGGTATTTTTTTAATTTTTTGTTTAACTATTGAATATGTCTTTACTTTTACTTTTATGTTATAGTATTTGAGATATTTGATACGATTGTTTTTTATTAAAAAATGCACTATGCATCATTTTGAGTGCAAGGACTATTTTAGAAGTAGAGTTAAATTTCTTAATTGAGAAATTGTAGTTATTTTACTAAAAAAAATTATATATTTTAAATGTATATAAGTTTTTTTTAAGAAAAAAAAAGAGAAAAAGTCAATGAGTTTTTAAAAATGCAAAATACTGTAAAAGTAATTTTTAAAAAATAAAAAACCTGACATTTTAGTGATCCTAAAGGGACTGGTACTGTTTTTGAAATGTAGATTTGTGTGTGCACGTAGACTCGATTTGTAATTAGTTTAAAAGTTAAATTTTTTATATATTTTTAATTAAAAATTAAATTAAATTTAAAATAGGTTGTTTAATAACTTAGTTTTTAAATTAATTTTTTTAAATTTGGTTCTTTAGGTAAAAAAATTAACCTTTTATGAATAAATTATATTATTGTGTTTTAAAAATAGTGAGCGTTTGAATTGAATATTTTAAGAGTTTGTATTTTAATTTAATTTTTTAATTTTTTTTAATTTTTTTGTCAGATGAACAATCTTAATTTTAGTATGTTTAGCTAAAAAATTAAAATTTCCTATCATGAACTCAGTTTTTTTTTTTAACTGAGTATAAAAGGTGAGCCTCATCCACTGTAGATACCATGGTTGTTCTTGTGGTCTCTGTTCCGACGACAGCGTTTGGTCGGCTATGATTCCAATGTGCGTTCGTAACCCTACTGGCAAGGTAAGATTTACCAAATGCGGAATTAAATTTGATTGATTCTTATTTTTAAAATTCAGAACTAACTCCATCATATATAGGTAGAACTAAAATAAGTGCATGCTTGGGGTAATTTTAAAACTTGACTTATAAAAATTTTAGGGCCCATTTGGTTAGCTATTTTCAAACTAATTTTCATTTTTTTCTAAAAAAAAAAAGTGAAAAAATCTGTTTGGTTGAGAGATGTGGCCTCAGGAATGTTCTCCTTGGGAGTACCTAGTTTTGTGGATGGGGGAGAACTTATCCAACGGTTAGTTCGATTCAAATTCTGCACGCGCGCGCCGCCGGCCAAATCGAGTTGAATCGGGCTCGGGTCAGGGGTCAACCCATTTTTTTTGCAAAAAATTTATTTAAAATTTCAAATTTTGAATAATTTAATTATTTTAAAGTATTTCAAAATTAAGTTACCATTTTGTCCGTTTAATTCAAAATTGAACTGTTGGAGTCTGAAATGAGTTTGCATCTGTTGGGCGGTCCAACCACCAGGCCGAACCGATTTCATGCCTGCTCGGTAAATCTGAACACTCACTTAGACAATCTATTTAAAGACTATGTGCTGCCAGTTTTGAAAATGCAGAATTCTAAAATCCCCTCTTCCCTCTTTCAGTACTTTTGCTTAATGTATTGAATCTACATTTCTGTCATTCAAAAGAGAGAGCTTCAAACACTGTTTTGGTTCGCCAAAGAATCAGATTTATGTGCTATTTCTGATTCTTGTCGATCGTTATATCCTGTAAGGCGTTTGCCGTCAACTCGAAGCACCGTAGTGAGGACAATTTTGTTTTAAGGAGATCGTGTCAAACACGAGTCTCGATCAACCTTTTTTGTATTACCCAACTGTAACAGGTTCTTTAAATTTAGTATTTTCAGTTTTGGTTCGGTTCTTGGTTTTTGCATTCTGTTTGTTCTCATTTTTTCTGCAATGATTTAATTTCTGTTCATACTGTTTTAATTTTTTTGTACTATTAGTTTGTATAAAACAGATTGTTTTAGGTAATTATTTTTCAACAATCTTAAGACAAAATTCTTTTTCTTTTAATTTGACTTTATATTCTGTAGTATAGATTGATTAGTTTTTTAAAACTGTTACATAGATTATATTCTGTTTTATTTTTTTTAAAGTAGAGTTTATTAAATTCTGTAATTTTTCTAGTGTAATTAATTCTGGAGATTAATTAAAAGTTTTATAAATTAAATACTGTTTATTAAGTTCAGTATTTATTTATGGTGAAATTGTTTCTAGTTTGTGGTATAAAACAGTTTTCCGCAAATAAATCTGCGTTTTACAGATTTTTTCAGTTTTAGAAAAATAAAAAGTTTATTTGCAGTTTTATTTTAATTGCAATTTTTAAAGGAAAAAAAAATTCTTTTTCCGGGTTGCTAAAATAGTTTTATTTGTATTGTTCTGTTATAATAGTATATTAAATATGAAATCTGAAAATGTTGAAACTACTGCTGTTACTACTTCTATTACCCCTACTCCTATTCCGGTTGCACCTTCTGTGATACTAACTATCACTACGACAGTTTCGGTGAATCACGAAAAAAAGTTAGAGAAGTTCGATGGAACTGACTTTAAAAAATGGCAACAGTAAATGTTGTTCTATCTTACTACTCTAAATCTAGCTAGATTCCTACGTGAGAATGCTCTGGGATTGACTAAAGGTGAAACCGATCGACAGGCAGTTGCTGCGGTGGATGCATGAAAATATGCTGACTTCTTGTGCCGGAATTATATTCTCCATAGATTGAACACTTTGTACAATGTGTATAGTCCAATCAAGACGGCAAAGGAACTATGAAAATCTTTGAATAAAAAATATAAGACAGATGATGTCGGTGCGAAGAAATTTTTTGTTAGCAAATTTCTAGATTATAAGATGGTGGATTCCAAGCAAGTCGTTGGATAAGTTCATGTAGAAGGTATGAATCTAGGTGAATATTTTTAGGTTGCTGCTATAATTAAAAAATTACCACAGGGCTAGAAAGATTTCAAGAATTACTTGTAACATAAGCGCAAGGAGATGAAATTAGAAGAACAAAATGTCAAATTGAGGATAGAGAAAAACAACCGCAAGTCTGAGAAGAAGACTGGGATGGAGTCCAATGCCAATCTTGTGGAACAAGCACCTAAAGTCAACAATAAGAAGAGAAAGCATGTTGGTGACAAAGGCAAGGACTCCAAAAGACTCAAATTCAAGGGCAAGTATTACATCTGTGACAAGCGTGGGCATCGAGCAAAGAATTGTCGCAGCAAGCGCAAGAAAAATGCCCAAGCTAATGTGACTGAAGTGGACAACCTTTCTACTGGGGTGAATGACATCAGTCTTTCTGCCGTTGTGTCTGAAATAAATCTTGTTAGAAATCCCAGAAAATGGTGGGTGGACACTGGAGCTACTCGCCACATTTGTTCAGATAGACGGATGTTAGCCACTTTTCAAACGATAGATGGAGAACAGCTGTATATGAGGAACTCTTCTACCTCCAAGGTGAAAGGTCAACGAAAGGTGATACTGAAGATGACTTCGGGGAAGGAACTCACACTCAACAATGTGCTACACATGCCAAACATTCGCAAGAATTTACTTTTTGGGTCATTGTTGAGTAAGAATGAGTTTAGGCTAGTGTTTGAGTCTGATAAATTTGTACTCACAAAAAGTGGGATGTTTATGGGTAAGGGGTATTAGACTGACAGTCTATTCAAGCTGAATGTAATAATTGCTGTACCTAAACATGTAATGAATAAGAATGAATCTTCTTCTGCTTATATTGTTGAGTCCTCTTTGTGGCATGATAGATTAGGACATGTTAATTATAATTCTATGCGTAGATTAATTAACAATAATTGTCTGCCTAAATTTTATATTGATCTGGATCACAAATGTGAGATTTGTGTAGAGGCGAAATTAGTTAAGGCTACTTTTCATTCTATTGAAAGAAATGCAGAGCCTCTGGATTTAATTCACATTGATATTTGTGATTTTAAATCAATTCAAATAAAAGGTGATAAAAAGTATTTTATTAATTTTATTGACGATAGCACTAGATACTGTTACATCTATTTGCTTAGAAGTAAGGACGAAGTCTTGAAAATATTTATACATTATAAGAATGAAACTAAAAATCAATTTGGGAAGAAGATCAAAGATCTAAGGAGCGATAGAGGTGGTGAATATGAATCGCCTTTTGGTGAATTTTGTTCACAGCATGTCATAATTCATCAAACCACTGCACCTTATTTTCCACAGTAAAATGGTGTTACTGAACAGAAGAATAGAACATTAAAGGATATGATGAATGCTATGTTAATTGGTTCTGAACTACCTCAGAACTTGGGGGGAGGGAGAATCTATTCTTTCAGCTAATTATATTCTTAATAAAATACCTCACAAGAAGTCGAATAAGACACCTTATGAATTGTGAAAATGTCAAATGTGTACCTACAAATTCTTAAGAGTGTAGGGATATTTGGAAAATGTAGCAGTGCCTATACCAAAGAGGTCAAAATTGGGACGTAAAATCGTTGACTGTGTATTCATCGATTATGCTAATAATAGTAGTGCTTATTAATTTCTGATTCATAAATTTAAAATTTTAGATATGCATGTTAATACTATTATTGAGTCAAGGAATGCAATGCTCTTTAAACATGTATTTTCTTGTAAATCTGGACAAGAGACAAGTTCTGTAAACAGAACTTATGACACTACTTAGAATAGTGATCATGATAAAGACTAGGAAGAAGAGGATGCAAAACCTAGATGTAGCAAATGGACTAGAATATCTAAATCTTTTGGTTCAGATTTTCTAATCTATTTGTTAGAAAATGAGTCTCAAATTTATAAGGAAGTGTTGTCCAGTGCTGAAGCTCCTTTATGACAAGAGGCTGTAAACAACGAGATTGAATCTATCATTCAGAATCATACATGGGAACTGGTGGATCTTCCACCCGGCTGTAAACTGTTTGGATATAAATGGATATCCAAGAGAAACATGAAGGCAAATGGATTAATTGACAAGTACAAAGCTAGACTTGTGGTCAAAAGATGCAGACAAAGGAAGGTCTTGATTACTTTGACACATATTCACCAGTTACAAGAATATCATCTATACGTATGCTAATTTCTATAGCTGCGTTATTTAATTTGGACATACATCAAATGGATGTGAAGACGGCATTCTTGAATGGTGAATTGAATAAAGAGATTTACATGGAATAACCAAAAGAGTTTGTTGTTCCTAGACAAGAGAACAAAATTTGCAAACTTGTCAAATCTCTTTATGGTATAAAGCAGGCGCCAAAGCAATGGTATGAGAAATTTGATAACACTATGATGTTAAATGATTTTAAGACAAACGAATGTGACAAGTGTGTTTATGTTAAAAGCACAGACAAATAATATGTCATCGTCTGTCTTTATATTCATGATATGCTCATCATAGGTAGTAATGATCAAAAGATCAAATCTACAAAGAAAATATTAAACAAACAATTTGACATGAAAAATTTGGGAGTGACATACGTTATTTTAGGAATGACAATTTCTAAAACATCTGAAGGATATGCTTTGTCTCAATCATATTACATTGAGAAAATACTTGGTAAATTCTGCAAGGATGATGACCGTCCTGCGAGGACGCCGGTAGATGTAAATCTACATCTATCCAAAAATACGGGCAAAAGCATATCTCAATTGGAATATTCTAGGATTATTGGGAGTTTAATGTACTTAATGAACTGCACACGACCAGATATAGCGTGTGCGATGAGTAAATTAAGTAGATACACAAATAAACCAGGGGCAAACCACTGGAAGGCGATAATTCAGGTTCTTAGATATCTAAGATGCACCCCTAACTATAGATTGTGTTATATCAGATATCCAGCTGTTCTGAAAAGCTATTGTGATGCCAACTGGATAGCTGATATAAAAGACTCAAAATCAACAAGTGGATATGTCTTCACTCTCAGAGGTGCAGTTATGTCTTGAAAATCTTCCAAACAAACATGCATCGCTAGGATAACAATGGAAGCCGAGTTCATAGCTTTAGATAAAGCTGGGAAAGGAGCAGAATAGCTATGCCATTTCTTAGAAGATATTCCAGTGTGACCTAAACCTGTGCCAACAATTTGCATTAATTGTGATAGTCAATCTGTAATCGAAAAGGCACAGAATAATTTATATAATGGCATCGTAGACACAATACCATTAAACAACTTGTTTCAAGTAAAATTATATCCATTGAGTACATAAGGTCAAAAGATAATATCGTGAATCCGTTAACCAAAGGTTTGACTAGAGAGCAAGTGAACTGTTGTTCGAGAGAAATGTGACTAAAGCCTATTACTAAAGAGACACCATAATGGCAACCCAACCTAGGTGACTGGAGTTTTCAAGATTTAGGTTCAATGGGACAGCTGAATTATGTGTGACTCTAGGGGAATCACTAGGAAGATTAACTCCTACCATTTTTATGATGAAATAGTAATGTCTGCAACGTGTTTAAGGATAAGCTATGCTTTTAATGATTCTTATACCTTGGATATCCAAGTGGGGTATGGCAGGATACTCTTAATAAGAATCACCTATATGAGTGTGAATTGGGCCGGCTCTATGAGAATGGTTAAGGCTAAATTCTCTAGAGCACTTTGAATGACGAGGCATGTTCAGGGCCGAAATGAACACAACCGTGAGAACCAAGCTGTGTTAGAAAGATTTTGTGTGAACTCTATTATCTTGGCTTACACAAACAGTTGAACAGTTTAAGATATCATGTTCACTGACTAGCTAGTAAGTCTAATAGTTTCTCACAAGGGAAGGTTCAAAACCAAAAGCTATCTATCATATGCAGAAATTTTCTTTTATTGAACTCTCTGTGTGACTGCATCCTGTTGCATTTCTTTTTCCGTCAAATTCCATTCATGTGGGGGATTATTGGAACATTAGTAGGTTTTGAACTTTTTTAAACATGATTTTAACTAACATTGAAACTAAATAATTTTGAATTGGATTAATATTTTTTGATGATTTCAAGTCCTAATATATTCTTCTCTATGAGTAGTTTAATAATGAATTTTGTAGTATTCAAAATCGTTAACAGGTGAATGAGAAATTAAAACCAAAAGTATGTCATTAAAATTGGCAAAAATGGGTAACTTATGCTCCGTCCCACATTGGTTGGGAGAACGGTTGTTGAGTGGCTTATATTAGCCAAGTGTGGACTAATGGGTGTGCCCCTTGGAGGTACCTAGTTTTGTGGATGAGAGAGAACTTATCCAACAGTGGGTTCGACCCAAACCCCATATGCGCGCACGCGTGCGCTGCTGCCTTTGATTGTGCCGAGCCAAGCCAGGCCGAGCTTGGGTCTGAGTCTGAGTCCGTGGGTCGTGGGTCGCAGGTCAGATCAACTCTTATCTTTTTACAAAAAATTTATTTAAATTTTTTAATTTTGAATAATTTAATCATTTTAAATTATTTCAAAATTAAGTGACCGTGTATTACCGTTTTCTCTGTTTAATTTAAAATCGGACCGCTAGAGTCCGAAACGGGTTTGCGCCTGTTAGGTGGTCCAACCGCCAGGCTGAACTAGTTTCACGCCTGTTTGGTCAATCCGAACAGTCACTTAGATAGTTTATTTAAAGACTATGTGCTGCCAGTTTTGAAAACGCAAAATTTTGAAATCCCTTCTTCCTTCCTTTAGTGCTTCTTCTTAATGCATTGAATATGCATTTCTATCATTCAAAAGAGAGAGTTCCATACACTGTTTTGGTTTGCCAAAGAATCAAATTGATGTGCTGTTGAAGGAAAGACTGCCAAGATCTTTATTTTTACAAACGATTAACGAAAAAAATTAACTGGACGGACAATCGCCAAAACAGGCTCCAGATAAAGCTTTTGATGATGAACGATCAAAAGAAAACCTGTGCATCCGAAGTTAATTTAAAAGAATACCTTTTCACCGGTCAAATTTTCAACTACGATTTGAATCCGAGTTAAAGCTTATGTCAGATCTTTTACTGTATTCCCTTATGCGATTCCTAGATATAGTGCGAGCTATAATTCTCCGAGAACTCGTACCAACAGAACCAGGATAACTTTAGTCTTAGAAGACAAGTTATGAAATTGGTTCAGTCTACCCGCATATATATAGGGCTACAGCAGGGACCTGGGGAATAATTATGAGTAAGACTTCTAGTGGAACACAAGCACGTATCAGCGATTTTTGCAATTAAGAAAATCTCATAGCCATATCTGCAATTATGGAAAACTAGCAACGGTTTCTTCAATTTTCATAAAATACTGAATTACAGTTCACACCACTAAAGAACTATAACTGCACTCTGACCCATAATCTCAAGACCATATAGTATTGAGCTCTTGTTATTAAATGCTTATCATTTCTCCCCACATTAAGATTCTCAATACTCGCCAATTAAATTTAGTTACTGACAATTTAATTTAATCGACATCTTGTTATTTCTTAAGCCTTTTCGCTTAACTTATCTGACCGCTAGATAATTAAATCCACTTGCAAGGTTTGACCCAATCAAAACTTATAAGGTTCCTTAAGGGGGTATCGTCAATCCTGATCTTTCGGGACGTGAATTCCACCAATAATTAATATTCACCATATAAATAATACCGCTATCAAACTCACTGAAAATATAGACCCATATAAGATTGCACCCTATAATGAATCAAAATAACGAATATTAAATATACGCAAATCAATAATTATTTCAGGATTAAGAGGATAAACACTATTCATAATAATCTTAGAGTGTGAATTAATTTATATAGTCAGTATAAAATTAATTACCCCAAATGTCCCATTCAATACACACAAAGTGTACTAGCACAGAGAGTTGAAACAATAGCCGACGCAATTATATGTTCTCCGTAACTAAGACATGCCTACTAAAACTTTGTATTACAGTCGTACCGATGGTATGTTCATTTCTATTTAAACTGTGAATATAAAATCTTTATTCTACAAAAATCTAAAATTTGATCTTCTGAAAGCAAGTCGTACTCTACACACCAGATTAAATACTATACAGAATATCAGACATCCATGCATAACATTAAAGAAATGATACACATACATTACTCATAAAGATTCTCATAAAATAAAAAATTAATTTTATTAAAAAATAAAATAAAATACTAAAAACATGATTTTCAATATACTAACCCTAACAATCTCCCACTTATACTTAAAACTATGCTGCAATGCATCTGACTCCCATGCCCTTTACATGACTATCAAAAGTCTTAAATGGTAAGCTCTTTATAAAAAGATCTGTAAGGTTGTCTCCTGATGTAATCTTGGTCACCACAGCATCACCTCTTTGTACAATTTCTTATATCAGGTAATACTTACGCTGAACATGCTTGCCGTTCTTATGGACCGTTGACTCATTCGAGTTTGCAACCGCTCCGCTATTGTCACAGTAAAGTATAATAGCCGACTGAACTGAAGGTACCACATCTAGATCCAAATGGCCTCTTGGGCTGCTTCAGAAGTTACCACATACTCAGCAGCCATGGTAGAATCAGCAATGCAGGACTGCTCGATACTCCTCTAACTTATAGCTACACCTCCTAAAATAAACACATATCCTGAGATAAACTTACGGAAATCCCTGTCTGACTAAAAATCTGAGTCTGTGTACCCTAAAGGTATTAGACTATCTGCCTAGAAAACTAACATATAATCTTTAGTCCTTTTTAAGTACTTGATTATATTCTTTACCACAGTTCAATGCTCCTGCCTTGGGTTAGACTGATATCTGCTAACCATGCCAACAACAAAGCAAATGTCGGGTCTAGTGCAAATCATAGCATATATGAGGCTTCCTACTGCCGAAGCATTAGGAACCACCTTCATCTTATCTATCTCATTAGGTGTCTTAGGGCACTGATATGTTGATAGATTGATTCCATGCCTGAAATGGAGAAATCCTTTCTTGGAATCATGCATGCTAAAACGAGCAAGGATATCATCGATATATTTTTCTTGTGATAAGCCCAACATCCATTGTTTCTGATCTCACACAAACTTGATCTCAAGGATGTGACTAGCTTCTCCCAAGTTCTTCATATATAACTGCCCAGATAATCATACTTTAACCGTAGATAATGTCCCCACATCACTTTCGATGAGCAAGATATCGTCTACATAAAGTACTAGGAAGATCACCATGCTTCCGTCATGCTTCTAGTACATACATGACTCATCTGGACTTCGATCAAAACCATAAGACTTAATGGCTTGATCAAACCAAGTGTTCTAAGACCTCGATGCATGCTTAAGTCCATCAATGGATCTCTTAAACTTACGCAACATGTGTTCTTGGCGCTTTGCAATGAATCTGTCTGGTTGTATTATATAGATACACTCGTCAAGAATTTCATTAAGAAAAGCTATCTTGACATCTATTTGCCAGAGTTCGTAATCGAAATGAGCGGCAATGGATAAGAGAATTTAGATTGACTTAAGCATGGCTACCAGCGAAAAGATTTTTTCATAATCAATCCCTTCTTTCTGAGTGAACCCTTTAGCAACAAGCCTATATTTGAAGGTTTTAGCCTTCCCGTTTGCTCCACTCTTCCTCTTGTAGATCCATTTGTATTCAATGAGTTTTATCCATTCAGGTGGTTCTACAAGTTTCCAAACTTGATTGAAATACATAGATTCCATCTCTAAATTCATAGCTCTTTGCTAAAGATTTGTATTTTTATCTTGAAGTGCTTCATTGTAGTTATAGGACTCGGTATCTAGTTCTGCGTGATCTTGTCAAAAGACTTTTCCAAGAACATATACCGGTTAGGTTAATGAAAAATTCTCCCACTACGATAAGGCACTACATCTGTCTATATAATAACAGTAACACGCTGTACAGAATCAGAACCTTGTGCATCAGCACCCTATTCTTGATTTGTACCTATCCCGATAATCTTTCCACTACGATGAGGTAATGAGATATCAGTGACTTGTTCTTCCGTTCTACTGGTATTTTCTCTCAGTTCTTCCGGAATAATATTGCTTTTGGGCTTATGATCCATAGTATAATTCTCTTCCAAAAATCAGGCATTGGTGCTAACAATGACCTTATAATCCTTAGGATTATAAAAAAGACCAACCTTCGTTCCCTTGGGATACCCTACAAAGAAATAGACTTCTGTCTTCGGTTCTAACTTACCTGTGTTCACTTTCAGCACATGTGCTGAACACACCTAAATACGAATGTGTTTCAGATTAGGTTTACGCCCGGTCTACAATTATGTGGGAGTAGAAGGTATTGACTTAGAAGGTACCAAGTTCAGAATATAAGTCGTTGTCTCTAAAGTGAGTCTCCAAAACAGATCGGGTAAATCTAAATAACTCATCATGGACCTTACCATTTCTATAAGAGTCATATTCCTTCTTTCTTCTATACCATTTTGCTGTGAAGTGCCAAATGCAGTTAACTGAGATGTAATCTTCTTTGATGACAAGTAGTCCTTAAACTCTCTGAAGAGGTATTTCGCACTACAGCCGGATTGTAGTGATTTGATACTTTTACCCAGACGCTTCTCTGCCTCCACTTTAAATTCTTTGAGTTTCTCAAAGCATTTAGACTTACGGTGCATCAAGTAAATGTATCCATACCTTGAGTAGTCATCAATGAAACTGACGAAGTACTCAAAGCCACCTCTAGCCCAGATTGTTATAGGACCACACACATCAGAATGAACTAGCTCCAACGGTTCTTTAGCTCTATAGCCTTTAGCCGAAATGGCCTCTTAGTTATCTTACCCTCTAAACAAGATTCACGGACTAAAAGTGCCTCTACTTTTAATGAACTCAAAAGTCCATCTACTACGAGTATGTTTATCCTTTTTAGATTAATATGACCCAAGCGTAAGTGCTAAAGAAACGTTTGATTCATTAAAGAAGAAAACTTTCTCTTATATGGAAATAAAGATGAATTATTCGTTTTAGTCAGTTGTAGTGTAGGAGAGATTGGAGTAATAATATAAAAATCATCTACCAATATACCAAAATAGATAACCCGTTTATTATCCTTAATAACCACAGAGTTATTAAAATAAATCAAATATTCGTCTTTAGCCAATTTAGAAACGGAAACTAAGTTCCTTTTAATGGCAGGTACATAAAAACACTCTCTCAATATTAAAACTCAATTTTTTCCAAAACTGAGAGTGACATCTCCTACTGCAACTATTGTTACCTTTATATTATTGCCCATATGCATGTAAATCTCTCAATCACTAAGTTGTCAAGTTTTCTAGAACCCCTGCAATAAATTACAGACATGATTAGTGACTCCCATATCTACACACAAGGTACCGATAGATAACACCGCTAAACATGTTTTCACAATCAGTGAACAAAAATTACCCTATTTGTTTTGCCTTCTGAGAAATACTAGATATAGTTTTTTCCAGTGCCAGGTCTGATTGCAATTAAAACATCTGCCTTTTGGATTTTTCATATCAGTTCGTAGCCCACTAACTATCTTGAAAATCGTGTCTCCCTGTTTTTGAAACTTTCTCTTCTTCATGCCTTTCGGCTCAGAGAAAGAACCTTTTTCAGGAACAAACACATTTTTTGGTATTGAAGGAATACCATTTGTAGTTAAAACTATATCTAAATTATATTTTCAGTCAACAAAACTCAGTCCCGTTAGTTTGTTTTCTTTGAGTATTAAACCGAGTGAGTTGAAAGCCATTTTAATCCTTAAAATCACATAATTAAAAAAATTGTTAATTATGATGAACAAAACTTTGAATTTATTTTAATTTTGTTTCCTCAACCATTTTAAAATTAATTTGCCAATAACCTAGTAACCTGAGAATAGCATGCCTCGATGGAAGGACGTCCACTATCCTTCATAAGATCAAACATGATAATTCCTTTTAATTTTACTATCTAGGTAACTGACCATGCCAAGTAAAATTAAATAACTGTATAGTTTCGGTCCAGTATATTATAGCAGTGACTCGGATGGAGATGATACTATTATATACAGCTAAGTGTTAACCATCACCTAATCTCAAATCAATCGTTTCGCAATGAACCCATCAGATAGAGAAGTGATCCACACTTACAATTATCCAGAATTATCCCTAAATGAAGTTTGTACTGACGAATCCGTAATTAATCTGTCCAATGGGGAGGAAGGCCTTACTGCTAACATGCAGGATTTAATTGCATCGCCTATGAACTGATGATGGAGACCGCGGAATTTATATGTGAATAAATTTTCTCTCCTACTTAGATTTTTAAAATATTTCTTAGGATTATAAAAATTCGTTTAATTAAAATAAATTTATTAATTTCGAAAGCCACACGGTTGAAAGAATCAAACATATTTCTGTGTACACGATTCAAAAGATTCTAATTTATCAAACCATCTTTTCGTGTTTAAATGCGTAATAAATAAAATTTAATAAATATACAGTTTTTTTCTCCAGCTTTTCAACTAAGGTAGTGATGAAAGGCATTTGTTTATTTTATTTTTTATTTCATATTTTAAAAAAATAATAATTTATTTTGATTAAACATTTTTCCATTTAATTAATTCAAAATTTAAAATTAATTTTCACGTTATTTCAAGATATCCGATTTTTAAAAAAAATGATCTTAAATGTGATATTTTGTAAAAAATAAAATATCTAAAGTTTTTTTATTTAATTAAAATTAATTAATTAAAAAAATATGATTTTATTTTTTATTACAAAATATTTTAATTAAAACTGAATTTTTAAATTAATTAAATTAATAGGATAAATTAAACAGATATATAATCATTCACACATTCTATATATATATATACATGATATGTATATATCCCGATTTTATGATCCAAGTGAAACACTTGGGTGTTTTAGTTTTTCCTGAAGAGTCAGCTGTTTCAGTCCCTGTTCACCTTTGATTCAGTGTCTTGATTGCATCAGGCTTTCCTGATACTATTTGATATATACTGATATATCATGTCAGTCTCATATACATCAAAAAATTAACACAAAGCAACCCCGGGAGAGACGACCACCAGCTACCGCCCACCTTGCTGCCGCGTTTAGGCGGCTCTGCAGCCTCATCTGGGCTCCATTTTTTACGAGTTTTATATTGTTGGAAAGCTCTCGAAATATAAAAAAAAAATTCAAAAATTTTGCTTGAAACCTGCCTAAAAAATGGCCAAAAAACTATCTGAAACTCAAAAAACGCTGTTGTCCGCAACAGCACTGCGCAGCTAACTTTTTGGGGTTTTTCGACTTCTTCTCGAACTCGATTTTCAATGTACTTTATATCAAAAGAAAGCTTTCAAAAATTATAATTTTTCTATGGAAAAACTGCTCAAAAACAGCCTTAAAACTGTCGAAAATACTATCCAATGTTGCTGCTGCCGCACCCAGCGCCACCGCCTTTAATCGCCAACTTTCCGAGGCCATTCCGACCTTATCCGAACTTTGTTTTCGACGTATTTTATTTTGTTGGAAAGATCATCAAAAGTATAATCTTTCTGTCAAAAAATCTACTCGAAAACAGCCCAAAAAACTGTCGAAAAAGTACTTGGAAGCTGCTTCTCTAGAGTCATCGCTGCAAAAAAAATGCTGATGTTTTTTTTCTTTTTTAATGCAATATTTAGCCCAATTTTTTTTCGGTTTTTGATAGTATTTTGAGGTATATTTTACTCCTATTTTATGTATAATTTTTTTTTCAAAAAATAGTCCAAAAAATCATAAAAACTGTCGCCGAACCGCCGCCGGTAAGCCCGCCGGAACCGGGCTATTTTGGTGATTTTTTCTTACTATTTTTGACTTATTTTTTATACTTTTTTATACATAAATACTACAAAAAAACTCACCAAAAGAATTATTTAAAATTATTAAAAACTTACCGCGATTTGTGGCCCGTTAAAACCCGAACCACAGTTGGTGCCGCCTCTGTTCTTCGTGTTTTGAACATGTTCAGCATCTTCTTAAATAATCTAAATAGATATTTAAAAATGTAAATCTAGCTATTACATCGATTCTATGTCCCGAAGGTTCACATTCAATCTATCACGGTCAACCCCTGTGATTAAAAAAATAATTATCATTCACACCATTCAATCAAATATGGAAAGATAAAAGACGATCATAAAATTAGAATTAGAACACTTGCAAAACAAACTTAGCAACAGTTCTAAAACTACCCAGCCCCGATAATCGAAAATAAAAAATAAAATGGCTCTGATATTAATTGTTGGGGGCAAGATTAGCAAGATCGTTATTTTTGCAAATGATTAACGAAAAAAATTAATTGGACAGACAATCACCAAAATAGGCTTCAGATAAAACTTTTGACAACGAACGATCAAAATAAAACCCGTGCATCTGAAGTTAATTTAGAAGAATACATTTTTACCGGTCAAATTTGCAACTACAATTTGAATCCGAGTTGAAACTCCTGTCAGATCTTCTACTGTATTCCCTTATGCGAAAGGCAGATGTTTTCACTGTAATCTGTCGTGGCACTGGAAAAAGTTATATCTACTATTTCTCAGAAGGCATGGTAAGTTTTGTTCACTGATTTTGAAAATATATTTAGCGGTATTATCTATTGGTACCTAGTGTGTGGATATAGAAGTCACTAATCATGTTTGCAATTCATTGTAAGAGTTCAAAAAAATTCGATAACTTAGTAGAGATAGGATTTTAATATTGAGAGATTGTCTTTATGTACCTTCTATTAGAAAAAAACTTAGTTTTCGTTTTTAAATTGGTTAAAGACGGATATGTGGTTTATTTTAATAAATTTTTGGTTATTAAGAATAATAAACGGGTTATCTGTACTGGTACATTGGTAGATGATCTTTATGTTATTACTCCTATCTCTCTTACACTACAACTAACTGAATTGAATAGCACATCTATATTACCATATATGAAAAAGTTTTCTTCTTTAAAGAACCAAATGTTTATTTGGCACTTACGCTTGGGTCATATTAATCTAAAAGAATAAACAGACTGGTAGCAGATGAACCTTTAAGTTCATTAGAAGTGGAGGCACTTCCAGTCTGTGAATCTTGCTTAAAGGATAAAATGACCAAGAAGCCCTTTTTGGCTAAAAACTATAGAGCTAAAGAACTATTGGAGCTGGTTCATTCTAATGTGTGTAGTCCTATGACAATCCGAGCTAAAGGTGGCTTTGAGTACTTTATCAGTTTTATTGATGACTACTCGAGGTATGAATACATTTACCTGATGTACTATAACTTTAAATGCTTTGAGAAATTCAAAAAATTTAAGGCAAAGACGGAGAAGTGTTTGGGTAAAAGTATTAAATAACTACGATCCAACCGTGGTGGGGGATACCTCTTTAGAGAATTTAAGGACTACATGTCATTAGAGGAGATTACATCCCAGTTGGTTGCACCTGGCACTCCGCAGCAGAATGGTGTAGCAGAAAGAATGAATAAGGCTCATATGAAGATGATAAGGTCCATAATGAGTTATTCAAATTTACCTGATTTGTTTTGGGAACGCATTTTAGAGACAGCAGCTTACATTCTAAATTTGATACCTTCTAAATCAATACCTTTTACTCCCACAAAATTGTGGACCAGACATAAGCCTAGTTTGAAACACATTCAGATTTAGAGATGTCCAGTACACGTGCTGAAAGGGAACGCGAGTAAGTTGAAATCGAGAATATAAGTTTATTTCTTTGTAAAGTATTCTAAGGGAACGAAGAGTGGTCTATTTTATAATTTTAAGTATTAGAAGGTTATTGTTAACACAAATGCCCGATTCTTGGAAGATGATTATATTATAGACCACAGGCCCAATAGCAAAATTGTTCTAGAAGAACTGAGAGAAAATACCAGTAGAACGGAAAAATAAGTCACTAATATCCCATTACCTTGTCATAGTGGGAGGATTATCGAGACAGGTACAAATCAATAACAGAGTGCTGATGCACAGGGTTTAGATTCTGTACAGTGTGTTGCTGCTAGTACACAGACACAGGTAGCGCCTCGTCGTAGTAAGAGAGTTATTCATTAATCTTATCGATATATGTTCTTGGGAGAGCCTTTTGACAGGATCTCGACTGAACTAGATATCGCACCATGTAACTACAATAAAGTACTTCAAGGCAAAGAAGCTAATCTTTTGCAAAGGACTATAGATTCAAAGATGAAATCTATGTATTCCAATCAGGTCTGAGAACTTATAAAACCACCCGAATGGATAAAACTCATTGGATGCAAGTGAATCTACAAGAGGAAGAGAGGAGCAGACAGGAAGGTTAAAACCTTCAAAGTTAGGCTTGTTGCTAAAGGGTTCACTAAGAAAGAAGAGATCGATTATGAGAAAAAATTTTTGCTGATAGCCATGCTTAAGTCTATCCAGATTCTCTTATCCATTGTTGCATATTTTGATTACGAAATCTGGCACATAGATATAAAGACAGCTTTCCTTAACGAAAGTCTTGATGAGTGTATCCATATAATACAACCAGACGAATTCATTGCAAATGGCCAGGAGCACATGTTGTGTAAGCTTAAGAAGCAGGCATTGAGGTCTTTGAATACTTGATTTGATCAAGCCATTAGGTTTTATAGTTTTGATCAAAATTCAAATGAGTCTTGTGTGTACAAGAAGAAAAACAAAAGTGTGGTGATCTTCCTAGTACTTTATATAGATGATATCATACTCATCGAAAATCATGTGGGGGCATTATCTACGGTTAAAGTACAGTTATTTGGATAGTTTGATATGAAGAATTTGGGAGAAGCCAGTCGCATCCTTGGGATCAAGCTTATGCGAGATCAGAAACAAAAGATGTTAGGCTTATCATAAGCAAAGTATATCAATGATATCCTTGCTCATTTTAGTATGCAAGATTTCAAGAAAGGGTTTCTCCCTTTCAGGCATGGAATCACTCTATCCAATAACCAGTGTCCTAAGACACCCGATGAGATAGAGAAGATGAAAGCAGTTCCTTATGCTTCGGTAATAAGAAGCTTCATGTATGCTATGCTTTGCACTAGACCCGACATCTGCTTTGCCATTGGCATAGTTAGCAAATATCAGTCTAACCCAGGGTAGGAGCATTGGACTGCGATAAATATTATAATCAAGTACCTGAAAAAGACTAAGGATTATATGTTAGTTTATCAGGCAGACAGTCTAGTATATTTGGGGTACACAGACTCAGATTTTTAGTTTGACAAGGATTCTCGTAAATCTACCTTAGGATATGTGTTTACCTTAAGAGGTGGAGCGATAAGTTGGAGGAGTATCAAGCAGTCTTGTATTGCTGATTCCACCATGGAGGCCAAGTATGTGGCAGTTTCTGAAGCAGCCAAGGAGGCTATTTGGCTCAGAAACTTCTAGTTGGATCTAAACATGGTCCCTTCAGTTCAATCAACTATTACACTTTATTGTGACAATAGCGGAACGATTGCAAACTCAAATGAGCCAAGGGTCCACAAGTAAGGAAAGCACATTGGGTATAAATATCACTTGATACGAAAAATTATACTGAGAGATGATATTGCTGTAATCAAGATTACATCAGGAGACAATCTTACAGATCCTTTTACATAGAGTTTACCAGTTAAGACTTTTGATAGTCATGTAGAGGGAATGTGAGTCAGATGTATGGTAGCATAATTTTGAGTACAAGTGGGAGATTGTTAGGGTTGGTATACTAAAAATTATATTTTTAGTATTTAACTTTATTTTAATAAAATTAATTTTTCATTTTATCATAATCTTTATGAGCAATGTATGTGTATCATTTTTTTAATGCTATGCATGGATGTCTGATATTCTATTTAGTATTTAATATGGTGTGCAGAGTACGACTTGCACACAGAAAATAAAATTTTAGATTCTTGCAGAATATAAATTTTGTGTACATAGTTTAGATAAAAATGGACATACCATTGGTATGACTGTAGTACAGAATTTTAGTATGCCTGTCTTGGTTACGGGGAACAGATAATAACGTCGTCTACTGTTCTGACTCTCTGTGCTAGTACACTTTGTGTGTATTGAACGAGTCATTTTGGATAATTAATTTTATACTGACTATATAAATTAATTCACATCGCAAGGTTATTATAAATAATGTTTATCCTCTTAATCCTGAAATAATTACTGATTTGTGTATATTTAATATTTGTTATTTTGATTCATTAGAGAGTGCGATCTTATAAGAGTCTATATTCCTGGTGAGTTGGATAGAAATATTATTTATATAGTAAATATTAATTATTGACGAAATTCATGTCCTGAAAGATCGAGATTGACGATACCCCCTTAAGGAAACTTATAAGTTTTGATTAGGTTAAATCCTGCAGGTGGATTTAATTATCTGTCGGTTAAATAAGTTAAGCAGAAGTGTTTAAGCAATATCAAGATACCGATTAAATTAAATTATCAGTAATTAAATTTAATTGGCGGGTATCGAGAATCTTAATATCGGGAGAAATGATAAGTATTTAATAATAGGAGCTCAATGCTAGATGGTCTTGAAACTATGGGCCAGAGTGAAATTATAGTTCTTTAGTAGTATGAACTGTAATTCAGTGTTTTATAAAAATTGTAAAAATCGCTACTAGTGTTCTATAATTGCAGATACCACTACGAGGTTTACTTAATTGCTAAAACCGTTGATATATGTCTGTATTCCACTAAAAGTTTTACTCATAAGTACTCCCCAGGTCCTTGCTGTAGCTCTATAAATATGCGGATAAGCTGAACCAGTTTCATAACTTGTCTTCTAAGATTAAAGCTATCCAGGTTTACCGGTACAAGTTCTTGATAGTCCGTAGCCCACACTACTTTTGGTAATTGCATAAAAAAATACAGTAGAAGATCTGACAGGAGCTTCAACTTGGATTCAAATCATCGTTGAAGATTCGACTAGTAAAAAGGTATTCTTCTAAATTGACTTCGGATGCACGTGTTTTATTTTGATCGTTCGTCATAAAAAATTTTATCTGGTGCCCATTCAGTTAATTTTGTTCCGATAATCATTTACAAAAACAAAGATTTTGGCAGTCTTACCTCTAACATTTTCAGTTTCGATTCGGTTCCTGGTTTTTGCATTTTGTTCGTTCTCATTTTTTTTGCAGTGATTTAATTTCTGTTCATACTGTTTAATTTTTCTGTACTATTAGTTTGTATAAAATAGATTGTTTTAGGTAACTATTTTTCAACATCTAACTCCATTGTTTGAAGTTTCAACAAATCGAACTATTCAATCGTCGCCTCACATCCTCGTTACCGCCACCGCCGTTGTAGAGTCTTGCCGCAGCCGTCGCTGTCGTCGAGTCTCGCCGCCGTCATCACCGCCGAGTCTTGTTTTGTCGTCGGTGTTTCATTTAATCCAGTACTGTTGCGGTGACAGCCATAGCAAACGACTTCGGCGACGGCCATATCAAACGATCTCTATAGAGTGAAGAAAAATGACATAATTGATTGCTTCAACATTCAATAATTATAAGTTTTAATTTTGTTGGTCCAAATTAATAATCTTTCAAATTGTAAAACTTATTTAATACTAATAATATTCAATAATCATGTGTTACTATTTAATTGTTTAGCTAACTATCTATTCAACATTTGAAATTTATCTAATTCTTATAATCAAAATTTAATATTTTTTAATACTTATAAAATTATGACATTAAATAGTTATTTCACGACATGTTAAAGGCAAAAAATTATATATATATAATGATTTTGTTTAATAACTTAGTTTATAATTTATTTACAAATTAAAATTATAATGTCATAATAACTTACACACACATCAATATTATGACTGATAAAAATAAATGTATTATGACAAATAACTTAACTTTATTATAATATATATATATATATATATATGCACTTCAATAGAACTAAGGGTGGTGAACATAATAAAATTTGTGATCTTCTTTTCTTTATATGGTACCAGAGCATTTGTTTCACTCACACGAGTAAATCGATCCAATTCATGCTACATAAACCTTAAGCTCTCAAAAAGAGTCTTTGGCAGTCAAGCACTTCTTATTGTATCAACTGCTACTTGCATAGATTTCACTCCTATATCACACCACTAAATTATCCATCATGGTGTGTACAATTCAATGCTCTTTTCAGTAGATATATAAAATTGGCTATATTAATGGCTCACGTACGTTCATGTTCACCAAAGATCAATCTTGCCTACAATTTTTGGCTGCGTTAAGATCAATTTTTGTTACATGTCATTCTTACTTTTGCTACGAAACACATTTCACCATTAATAACATAAGTTACAACTTTACACAAAGTGTGGACTAAGCTCACTTAGCTCTATGCAAATCACTACTACTTGTGTCACACCCCGAACCCCAAGAACCCGTGGACCGACCCAAAATTGTCCCACATAAAAGCCCTCAACTAAAACTTTCGTTTCACCATAGATTTGAGTTGAAAACTTGTTTAAGAAAAGTAAATTATTTTCGTTAAGCTACCATAAACTCAAGATATACATATGTATCAAACTTCAAACATATGCTTTAAATTTTCAAGAGTTCATGTACATAAATAATATCACTGTAATCCTCCATGTAACCTTATGTAATACCAAATACAAAAGAAACACTAGAGCATCCGTCTAGCCTTTCCTAAATGCATTATTTGCCCTGTATCGCCCTGATCCTCGGAACGTGAAATGGTTTGTATACATATGTGACCTGAAGCTCGTAGAATAAAACCTAACTTAAATGTTATGTATGATTTATGAGGTGTGATGGGTACAACTGGAATAAAAGTACAGATTTCACAAATTTATTATTTGTTTACATGCACACACCCACATACACTGATTTATTCCATTCACTTATTCATTTGTTATAACATCAACTCTTTATTTCATCTTTCTCATTCATTGAGCCATTTTTCATAATATTCCATTTTACTTCTCAATACTCGATTTCTCACAAAATTGTATCACAACAATGAACCAGCATCGGTTGCAACTTATAGAAACCCCACCGTATTAATTCCTAATAGGCTATGCGAAACTATTGGGTAATAGATAGCTCTATAACTCACCACGATGTAATACCACATTTCGGGGGCTAACCCGGGGGCATGCGGTCCTCATCTTGCACAAGTTTTCAGTCTTTCACCGCAGAGCTGTGCAAGCCTAACTTAATCCACATCAATCTATACGGTTCATTATTTATTAATATTATCATTTGTAAAAAAAAAGCCGGGAGTCCAACCCCACATCCGATTCCTCTCCTATTCATTTTCAAATATTCTTATTTTGATTCCCATTTCAAGTCTTCCGTTTCAATTTCAAATCATGTTTCGTTTGAGTATTCAAATTTCCTTTCATGTTTCATACATCATAACTTCAATATATAATTTCTCATAATTTACCTTTCATTTATCAACTTCATAAAGTACCAACACAAATTAATTCAATAGTGATGATATCATTTAAAGGGAAAGGGATGCACCCATCCTATACATATATAGATAGGTTTGAAATTTTTAAGTTATAACCATTCCAAATCACAACCCCCCAATACCCATTTTACAAACCAAAATCCGCCAAAGCTTACCTTAATCGACACGGTTAAAAACAAAAATAAACAATAAGTTCAAAACCTTTCAAAATATGCCCAACTGCGAGTTTAATTAATGTACAAGAGTAGTCTACAAAACTAAAGTCATGATATCCAAGAGCCTAACCTTTCAAACAAAACATCAAAATTTTGAAAATAGCCCAGACCGGTCGATTAGTTAGAAGACTGCTCGATTGGTCTCTTGCCTGCACAAAAGATTTGAGAGTATCAAAAGACCGCTTGATAGACAGCGTCCTGCTCCAGGTTCTTTTTCATGCTAAAACTTAAATCTTAACGCTTAAAAGATTTTTGCACCTTTCAACACCTTTCGGCAAAAAAAAAACTTTTAAAGGGGAGGAAAATCATTCCAAAATCTCCCTCGAGCACAAGAGTCTAAAAGAATCTTCATTTAACCCAAGATTTAACCCCATTTTCTATGGTTCATTGAACCATATGTTAAATACAACATAAAAAGGTTCAAACCTACTAATCTGTATCAATTTTTCTCAAATCAATTTAATTCAACCTCATAACTAGGGTTTTATATGAAAAAATTCCCACATCTTCAAGTTAAGTTACAAATTCACCCATCAACCCAGGAATTATTAAGTTACAAGGCTCTAACACCTACTTGGGTGCTCTAATTTTATTATTTTAACCAACTACCAAGAATTTGGCTAGGGTTTTGTTAAATCTCTCACATCTTAAGGTTTCAAGGGTTTAACAAAAACTCAACACATATCTCAACAAAACATTACAAATTAGTCAAAATCCTACCTCATAGATGTCCCACCATAAAAAAATCAAGCCTCGTGTGAGCTAACGCATATCCACGGTCTCCAACAGTAGCTCGCTTGAGGAAACAGTAAGATCTCGACCCCCAATGAACATGGAAAGCTTCAAGGAGCTGAAAAACCTAAACCCTAGGTCACCCCTCAACTTTAGAGAGAGAGGAGAGTAGAGACAGAGAGGAGCAAATTGACCCAAAATTCGAAATTTATAGCCTCTGCTCGTCATAGACCGCTCGATCGGTCTCCGCGACTACATTGTTAACCCAACTTTAAACGAGTATATCTCCTTTGTTCGAACTCCAAATAGGGTCGTTCTTGTGTTCAAACTGAAGCCCTGGAAGTCGAATTTCCAATGGTTCAAACCTCATACTAGGATTCATTTTGTACAAAAAGTTAAGACCAATTTAGTAAAGGTATGTCACTTTTCTTCACACACATTTCGTAGATTTTTGTCTGAGCATCCATTAGAACCTCTTATTCTTCCCCGAACATGTCTTTCATGGGTATCCAAACTCAAAACATCACCAAGCTCAAGTTTTTAATTCTTACTCCCATCAACACTTAATCATTTTTAAAATAAAACGGATCGGGGTCTCACAACTCTCCCCCCTTAAAGAAATTTTATCCCCGAAATTCAATACTGAATCTCAAGCCAAACACCACCCCATTAACCATCTACAATCTTTGATGCAAACCCAACAACACCACAAAACAGCACAAATGCCTCAGCCATAGAAACCCCAAGATTGTCGTCACACGACATAAACACGTCTTTGAAGAATAAATTGCCATCAAGACTGCCTGTGCGCACAAAGTCTCCACTAACACTACTGTCATCCATAAAACATTGGATCAAGATCTAACGCACACTACCAAAACCTCAAAACACAACTCTCACCGAACACATGAAGTCACATGTTCCACACACCAACCTTACTCAAGTTCTAACGGTAAACTCACTTAGATACCACTTCATTATCCTACTGGTGTTAACAACGCCGTCACTGGGTTGGTAAGGCGCTCATCTACGAACAATAGTACAACACCCAATTTCAGAGAAAAGCTCACTTAATTCACCCAGAATATACAAGAATGCATTTCATCTAAACTTTTGTTCTTTATTCAATCTTCCATCATGAACTACAATTCTCACCTTAGAGAAACACTAGGTGCCACATCATCGTTCGAGATAAGACTCCACATGACCGAAAACCAACCCAGTATCACAGCTATAAAATCAAATGTAGTCACCTGACCCCAATGATTCCCTTAGACCAGATATGCCATGAAGACAGAACGTTTCACGGGTATCCATTAACGTACTCAAACCCAATCATATCTCCCGTGCAACAGCACATCGCTACACAACTCAACGTCTCACCATTATATCATTGATTCTGAATCTGCAGATCAACCTCAAATCAAACATGAACACTGCCATCCAACGTCAATCCTAAACTCATAACACATCCATCGATCCCTTAAACTTACAATAGCTGTCAAGTAACCGACCAAAACTTGCCTCTTACACTTAACAACTTCTTCTTATATAGAACTCATCACGGCCCTTCCATTCCAAACCATACCATTATGTCAGTCTGGACAGGTCATACCAACTAAGGCTTCTAAAACATCGAATTCTTCTTGACTTATATCTTACTACATTCTTGGGGCCATAATTCGAACATATGATTACGCCCAAAACTCAATACTTACCACAGTCAACAACCACTCTTCGACTTGAAGAATTTTGAATAGTTCAAAGCCCCAAACAGAACACAAATCCAAACTCACAAGGAGCACAACTCCACATATTACATTCGTATGGTAAAGCAAACAAACTCCATTGAGAAAACCCACGAGGAATTCAGTCATCTAATCACCTGATCCCAGTGGTACCCATTCCCTAAGCACAACTTACTAATCATAACACAGATATTAACCCTTGGCGACGCTCATCTCCCCCAAAATAACGAGACCAAGGATCAACCAACGATCTCAACAATTACACCTAGCCAAGGTCGAGCAGTTCGCACACCACCACTGTTTGCAAAACAACTGTATCTTCTTCCTAAGAAAGAAACGGCCAATTAGAAATCATGACCCAACCTCAACGTACTCCCAGTACTCATCAACACTTGGCCCACAAAGAACTCTCTATAAGGCTTACCTTGAGGCCGCATTGACCATAGTTGCATAGCGACTATCAACCCCATGATACCCAGATCTTCTGCTACACTAAGCTTCAACCTTCAGACCTCATTTGCACACACACGAACACCATAAATCCTCATACCTTGTACAACACATCTATCGTAGGCATCTTAACCCATGGTTTCTCGCCTATCACTCTAGGCCACCCAAACCACACAGTATACTGCTGAACCTTATTACTCTACACTTCATTTCCATGGGCAACAACATACCCACCTTTGAACCTAAGGTCGAACACAAGCAACCTCCAAACATAACACATTCAGGAAACACCGTCTTAGCACTAGGCCAACCACACTATCGAATCCCTCTATAGTTCTTTCAAACCTCATACACCCAGCACGGTCCCCAAACACGATCTCCTAATTATAAGGATAATGACCCAACCACGAACCTTTATTCTTGTAGGAATCCCATAAAACTAATACTTGAGAATTTCACCACTTAAATAATTCAATCACGGAATTCCCTTGGGATCTCCCTCAACGAGAATTAAAGCTATCGATATTTTGTACAAATCAGGTTACATTTCCCAAACGCTCAAGTTCACACGATAAGGCAAACGGGCTCTTCAAAGAACCACGGACAAACGAACCTACACTTATATGATCCCAACATTTAATTCTCATCAAGGAAGATTAATCACACTAGTCAATTAACCACAAAACATTTCTCCTACTAGGAAAACCACGAGTTAGTTCTAGGCTATCGCTCCATGTCACTACCTCTTAGGTTCACCATTGCACACTTGGTTTAAGAAAAGATTAACCACTTGTCCTTGTGAAGACATCAGGCATCACAATACAAACGTTATCGGCCACCATTCACAATGAGTATACCACTCATCACACTAGGCCTTCTCATCCAGATCTTCACTCAAGCATTTCAACTATTGTTCACTTCACATCCCAATGATGCATCTCGCGCATCCATAAGACCCTCGCCGTTTATTCACCAAAACACAACGCCGCACATACTCATATCACTTTAGAACACTTCCTCATGGGGTCACGTCACACTAACTCGATTCCCAATAAATAGGTAGCGACCAAAAGGGTAGGAAAAATCACGCCACGGTCTCGAGCTCTCGGCTCCGATACATCCATCAGAAAACACAAAATGTTCAACTAAGAACACTTGTCTCTTATGTCACTATACGAGTACCACCAGCATACAGCTATCCAAACATGAAAGCAACTACACACCACTCGAACAAAATGAACCTCACTAACCAACTCTAGACCAAAGGCACCACCCTATCACTCGCCCCTTAAAGGTAACATAATACCACCACATCTAATCCTTAAGTCAGATACAGACCACCACCACCATCCCTTTAAGGGATCTCTACCCATCGACACGCCGTCCTAAAATGACCGAGCTAGTTATACCTACAACATCTATCACATATCCCATAAGCCTTACGCACTCATTTTCACATTCTCACCATACACCATGTACTCCACATAGTCTCCTTATCATGAAAACAACAACCCAAGCCACAAAACTATACTATGTGAAACTTCCCAAACAACCTCGGATCATCATTCACCACATCATAATTATCACCAGTATACATCTCCCTATACATACGTGTATATCACTCAAGAATCTATCTATCGACAACACCTCCAACCCACATACTCATCATCGTACAACTCCCAACTCTTATCAAAGGATGTCACTTAGTAATACGCCTCAAAAGAAACTCAAGGGTCATCAACAGACTCTCAAAACTATCTAGCACCACTATGGCTACCAACAACACCCTATAGGGTAAGGGACATTTCTAAACTCTGTCTAAGCCCAGACTTTCTAACACACCTTAAGCTGGAGATTATTACACTCCCATCCACTATGCTCCCATCTACTATGCTCCCGTTCATACCCAATCTCGGGGCACACGGCTCATGATGTATGTAATCCTCAACGAGCCCCAAATCACACCTCATATCCAACCACAACAAACAACCTCCAAGACGTTTAAAACACCCTACCATACTCATTCATCAAGCTACTGGTAGCACAACACACAACTGACAACTACTACAGTCACCCCAAATCACATAGGCACAACACACTCCAAACAATCAATACTCATCTCATGGGCTTACACCCATCACGATCTTGACCACTAGGTCGCACTTCCACAACCTACACTACCACCTGAACCACAACTCATCCTAGTCCCACAGGTATAACTCTTATAACTAGGATATCACAACTCCCAACTAGGTTAAACTCAACTTAATCTTCTAAAATTGAGCTACACCTTACTCACCACCTAGTCACATCACATTAACACATATTTACATACCAAAGGAAAGCCTTAGAGTAACGCAACAATTTGGGCAACTAATTCAAATTTCTCATAGAAAGAATGTTGGCTAAATGCTTTTCTATTTCGAACCCCAAAGTAGTTGATCGGACGCCAACTAGCACGCACATCACCTCAAGACTCAACCTCTATTTTCATATAAACACACAATATGTGCAAAATAATTCAACCACAAACCCATGCTGCAAGCACACAATTCATGTTGTGTAGTGGTGCCTAATCTCATCATACAATTCTCGTATAGGGGTCATCCTAACTTTCCACGGCTCCTATGTAATCGAACCTAGAGCTCTGATATCATTTGTCACACCCCGAACCCCGGGAACCCGTAGACCAACCCCAAATCGTCCCACATAAAAGCCCATAACTAAAACTTTCGTTTCACCATAGGTTTGAGTTGAAAACTTATTTAAGAAAAGTAAATTATTTTCTTTAAGCAACCATAAACTCAAGATATACATACACATCAAACTTCAAACATATGCTTTAAAATTTCAAGAGTTCATGTACAAAAATAATATCACTGTAATCCTCCATGTAACCTTATGTACAAATGTAATACCAAATACAAAAAAAAAACACTAAAGCGTCCTTTTAGCCTTTCCCAAATGCATCTTTTTCCATGTATCGCCCCGAATTCTCGGAACCTGAAATGGTTTGTATACATACATGAGCCGAAACTCGTAGAATAAAGACTAACTTAGATTTTATACATGATTTGTGAGGTATGATGGGTGCAACCAAAGTAAAAATACGGATTTTACTAATTCATTATTTGTTTACACGCACACACCCACGTATACTAATTTATTCCATTCACTTATTCATTTGTTATAACATCAACTCTTTACTTCATCTTTCTCATTCATTGAGCTCTTTTTCAAAACATTCCATTTTACTTCTCAATATCCTATTTCTCACAAAATCGTATCACAATAATGAACCGACATCGGGTGCAACTTATAGAAACCTCTCCCAATTCATTCCCAATAGGCTATGCGAAGCTATTAGGTAATAGATAGCTCTATAACTCACCACGACACAACACAATATTTCGAGGGCTACCCCGTGGGCATGTGGTCCTCATCTTGCGCATGTTTTTAGTCTTTCATTGCAAAGCTGTGTAAACCCAACTTAATCCGTATCAATTCATATGGTTTTTTATTCATCAATATTATATATTTTTTTAAAAACCCCAGGAGTCCAACCCCACATCCGGTTCCTCTCCCAATCATTTTCAAATATTCTCATTTCGATTCCCATTTCAAGTCCTCCGTTTTAATTTCAAATCATGTTTCGTTTGAGTATTCAAATTTTCTTTCATGTCTCATGCATCATAACTTCAATATATAATTTCTCATAATTCACCTTTCATTTATCAACTTCATAAAGTACCAACACAAATTAATTCAATAGTGATCATATCATTTAAAGAAAAAAAGATGCACCCTGTAGACACCCTAATTTGACCCCGTCCAATCTTAGGTGAATTCAATGATAAAAATAGTTAGAATGATGCCTCAGTACGATCTTCGGAAAATGACCTAAGCTCGGTAATTGAATCCAATCATCAAAACCTTCAAATCAATGAAATCTTTTTGAACCACTATATGACACCCCGACCCATTTCTTTTTGGAATGATTCAAGTGTTTAAGGTATTAGAATTACCCTTTTGACCTCGGTGATGTTTTAGAGACATGCTTGGCTTGGTTCGGGGCTATAAAACATGTTCTGCCATGAAAAATAGATTGAGAAAAATTCTAGTGAAGATTCAGTCGATTGAGGGGGAGAGTTTAGTCGACTGAGTGGTCTTTTTGGTGGTTCATTCGACTGACCTGGAGGGTCCAGTCGACTAACTTGTGTTGGTAGAAAGTTTTTGGTTTTTCAGAACCTTTTTAGTCGACTGACCAGGGAGGTTCAGTCGATTGACGTAAGATATTTTTGGGCGTAGCTTATAAATATTAGTGTTTGGAGATATTTTGGGATATTTTCATCTCAGATCTGATTTTCTCTATGTCTTCTCTCTAGATTTCTGAGGGCCCGAGACTCGATTTTCAGCAATCGAACTGCAAATTCTTGGTGTTAGTGCTAGGGGCTTCACATCTATTCGGATAGAATCTCATTTCGTTGAGGTTTAGTTTTTGAGACGTCGAGCTTTTGGCTCAGCGAGGTAGGACTCTAGACCCTACTGTTGTGAAAGAGTATTTTGTGCAATTTTATGTGTTTTCATCGAGTAAAAAATACATTAAATGTGATTTTCATGTTTAAACCTTAATTTTTGGGTAAAAAGTGAATTTTGCGCCTTTCTCGATTTATTTCATGATTCAAATGGGTTGATATCCGTGTGTTGATATCTGTGGTTTTAAAAATGAGGTTTGAAAATGGGGTGTTCTGTGAAAACTGTGGAAAAACATATTTTTGGAGGTTTGGAGATAACCCTTGGGGCTGAGTCTCAACCTTTAAAACGTTTTGCTAGAAATATGTTGTTACATGCTTGTAGATCTTCATGTGGATGGATTGGATCACTTTTATACATGTGATGTAGAATTGTTTTGTGGGTTTTAAAATGTTTTCCATAGATGTATCGTGACAGTGGATGTGTTGAGTTAGGCTTTCATTGCTCCTCGGTGTAAGTCTAGAAACGTGCACATAGTAGGTCCCTACGTGCCTTCGGGTTAATCTCCGTAAACGAGGTTGGCTGGTGCTTAGTGCCCTTGGGTTATGAACCCGTAAACTAAGTGGTTGGTGGGTGCTTAGGGCCCTCGGGTTGTGAACCCGTAAACTAAGTCAGTTGCCTCCGTGAATGGCGCTGTTTGCGTTATCGTAACTCCGTATAGAACTTGTCATTATCGAGCAGGCCTTAAATGGTGACTAGGGTAATGGGCACTAGTTTATAGTTGTTACCTTTGTCCCTGTGTGTGGCAGAGTTGGTACATAGAATTTTATTTTATCCTTTTCTCCTCGGCTATGTGACCCGAGTAGAGCATACTATTTTATGACTACTTATCATTTTATTTTTCTCGGTAGTGTGTTCCGAGTGGAAAAATAACATTTTGGTCTTGGTTGTGTGATTCGGGTGAACAAAATCAAGATTTTGATTACTGCTTTTCCTTAACTATGGTATGATATCTGTCAGGATGATATGTATAGTTTTAAGGATGAAAAATTGATGATTTTTTAGAGAAAAACCTTTTGGCTCCTGTGGTTAAGCTTGTATGCTTATAATTGCATAACTTGCTTTATAGCTTTATAGTTTGTTCCTATTGGGCTTCAGGTCACAGTGTAGGATTTTGTCGTAAAACTTTTTTTAAGTGAACATGGTCTTATAAGTTGACCTTGGGGTGCCCGGAGGTAGCTGATGACAAGACTTCTGTTTTGTCTTGATAGATAGTTTATACCTTTTTATATACATTTCATGTTTGGATATAATATGTTGTAATGCGTATATAACTCTTATGGATATATGCATGTTTTAATGCTTTTAAGAGAACCATGGGTTTATAGTATCACGGTTTACAAAATGGGTTTTCAAACGATTTAGACTTCATTCAAAACTTTTGTGCTTCAAGGGAAATTTTGAAAGGCCTAAGCTTCTTTTAAAAGGAAAAGATTTTCTCATCTCAAACTTGTGTTTTGTTTTAAAGGCTTGGCTTCTAAGGCCAAAATTGTAGTCTTTGGGTTATTCTTTTAAATTAAATAAACCCTTGGTAGTACACTTTTATAAAGGTTTTAGCCTCGTTCGGGTTTTGGGGTTTTTATCCCTTTTGTTTGGGCAATTTTGGTAGTTTTTTGCGTGACTTGGAGTTTGGGGCATGAAAACTTGGTATCAGAGCTCTGGGTTTGAATACCTATGAGCTGTGGAAAGAGGGTGTGTTACCTTGTGTGGAACGCTGTGTGTGTGCTTGGTTGCCTGTGTTTTGAACATAAGCATATTGATGCCGTGTATATGTGAGTATAGAGGTTGGATCTTAGGATTGATTACTTTTTCCTTCGACCGTTTGGATTAACAAACCTGGAAGCCAAGTTAGAAACGCATTTCACGGACGTGCTTTTTAGCAAGGAATCTAAGTAGGTTATCCAAAGTGACTAGTCATTCTTATCGGTTGTCCTCAGTATCAGTGTTGTGTCTGCATAATCGTTGTGGCTATGTGTTAGCATGATTATGTGGTATGTATTAGAAATAACATGATAGATCAACCTTAGGTTATCGTGTTTCATGTTTTCTTTATATATATCCTGTACACCCTTTGAGACGATGAGACCGTGATTGGGTCTTGGATGTGCGACTCGATTGCTATCAGTTGCAGAGATAAGGTTATGGGTTGAGCATCGATCGCCTAGTATGTTGTGGAACATATTAGTGAGTTGGGTTTAGCCGAGTGAGGTTGGCCTCGGTTGGTAAATTGTTAAGTGTTAGTATGGGCAGAGTTTGTTCGGGTGTAGTCAAAGCATGGTTGCTGGCTTTGGCTTTGGTAGATGGCTCCTCTTGTGCGTATGCTAGTGGGAGTTATTGTTGTGTTATGGATGGCCTCGTGAGTAGAGGCGATGGGGTGTCAAAGACCCTCGGAATCAATGGTATGGCTGGATTGGTGGACAGTCTGTGGATCGTGATAATCCCTTCCAGTTAGGGTTTGGTGTATATGGCTCTGGCTGTGTGACGGATTAGGTACGTTCTGAGCCATGCTACGTCATGAGCCATGTACTCATAACGGAGTATAAACGAGAACATAGTGGATAGGAGCATAATAATCTTTGGACAGGTGTATGCAGAGATAGTAGAATGTAAGTGGTTCTGGAGGTATTTCTTGGCAGTCTGGATGTTGATGGTGGTCAGCAGGATGTTGACGACAGTCAGAGTAGCATTCAAGGATGTTGTTGGAAGTTAAAGTAATATCTGATGACTTGGACATTGTAGATATGCTGAGAAGAGTATGGGTCGTGACTATGTTGGAATGTGTAAAGGTTCATGTTGTGATTCTAACATGTGACGAGTAGAAGTTTTGTGGGAGTCCTATGAGAACGCAGGTGTGTGATCTAGTTGTTAACCTAGTGGTTAGGAGTTTGTGTTTGGGAATCGTGTTGGGTGCATGAGGTTCGAAGGGATTGTTGACGGGTTCAAGAATGTGGTTAGCTTGCGCTGAGACAGTATATCCCGAGTGTGATATGTCTGGAGGTGGTTGTGTTCCACCTTAGGTTCAGAGGTGGGTATGTTGTTTGCCCATGATAATGAAGTGTGGAATAATAAGGCTCAGCAATGTGCCGTGTGGCTTGGCTAGCCTGGGATGATAGGTGAGAAATCGTGAGTACGATGCCTGTGATCGATGTGTGCTTTGAGAGTGAAAGTGCGAAAGGTGTCTGCTTGGTTAAGAGAGTTCTTGGTAACTCTGGATGAAGGGTTTTAGGATTGGGTTTTTTTTTGTGGTGCCACGCACTTCCTATGTGAGCTGCTTGGGTAGTGGGTCGAGGCCGTGACATGGTTGTGATTTACCTAGTAGGAGTTAGGTGAGTAAGCGCAACCTTGTGGAGTGAGGTTTTGGCACGATGAGACTGTTGATGTGTGTCTCCGTGCACGCGTAGTGATGAGGTTGTAATCCTATGTGATGGGAGGTGTTGTGCAAGGTCTGTGACTTGATGGTATTCGTATGTGTGCGAATGACACCGAAGAGTTGAGAGCTTGGTGTAGCAGATGGTCTGAGTACTGTGATCATGGTTGACAACAGCTATTTGACTATAGTTGGCGTGGCTTCAAGGTAAGGCCTATGGGGTTCTTTGAGGACTAAGTGTTGATGAGTACAGGGAGTATGCCAAGTACTGGAAGTACGCTGAGGTTGGGCCATGATTTCTTGTTGACCCTTTTCTTTCTTTTGGATGGAGAGAGAGCGTTTCTTCGTAGACGATTATTTGGTGTGAGCTATTTTATCTCAATTGAATAGAGATGCTGGGTTCTTGATTGGTTCTGAGTTAGTTGTGTTTTGTGACCGTAGAATCTCTATGGATTTCATATTCATGTTGTGATCCTTTAGGTGTGCCTCAAAAACTTGTATCGCCATGATCGGGTGGTCGTGGAATTGATTCTTCGTGGTTTTGATGCATGGTGCATGGATATGTGTCTTCGTGCATGTTAAGGATCTGTGTGTATAACTTGGGATCCGATTGCTCCCGCGGTTGGGGACCGTAAAGAATCGCATGATGGGGTTAGTATTATCCCGCGATGAAAGACCGTAAAAGAGTATGTATGAGTGTGGTAACCTAGTTAGTGTGGTTCGTTTTGTATGATGGGTGAACCTGTTGGGTTATGTTCCCTGTGAGGTCGAGTTGGTAGACCAGAAAGGTTTTTACTTGTTCTTGTTGACAAGAAAGTTGGTGTTGATACACAGTGTTCTTTTATAGTGATCAGCAGGGACTCCTTAACCGTTGTGTGCAGTTTATTGTGGGTTGTACGTGTATGGTTGTCCTTCTAGCTCATGGTAGAGCAGGGAATTTTGTCAAAACAGTGCAATTGTAATGTTTACATGGTGAGTTTCTAATAGACTTTTGTGGGCCTAGCTTTTGTTCTGTTTGAGAACTTGGAGCTGTTTAGAGTTCTTAGAGTCGAGAAATGGTTATCGGCCGTGGTAAGTGTTGTGCTTTGGCATAACTGTTGCTTGTTTGGATGATGATCCCGAGAAGGTGCTCAGGCATAAGTGAGGAAGGATTAGATGTTGAGAAGTCTTGGTAAGTGTGGCTTGTTTGAACTGACATGATTGATTGTTTGGTGGAGAACAGAAAGGCCTTGATAGGTTCTGTGTATGAGGAAATTGCTAAGTGTAAGAGGAAAATCCTGGTTGGTTACTTGACGGACAAGTCTTGGGTTCGAACATTCTCCTATTGTGGACTCAAGGGAGTGATGTAAGTGTTATGAGTTGGGGTTGATGTTGGATGACAGTTATCATGTTTGTTCTGTTAGATGACGGCGATCTTGTGCGATTTGAGGGTGATCTATAGTCATGGTATCAGTGATCGGATAACGAGATGTTGTGATGTGTAGTGATGTGTGGTTGAACGGGAGACCTGATTGGGTTTATATAGGTTGTTGGATACCTATGAGGTGATCTGTCTATATGACATGTTTGGTTAAGTGACTCATTTGGGTCAGGTGACTTTATAGCTGTGATGCTGGATTAGTCTTTGGTTATGTGGAACCTTATCTGGAACAATGGTGTAGCACCTAGTATTTCTCTCAGGTGAGAGTTGTGATACGTGATAGAAGATCGAATAAAGGATGAAGGTTTGGATGTGATTCATTCTTTGGTGTTCCAGGTGAGTAAGTGAGCTTTTCTCTCGAGTCGGGTGTTTATGTTGTGGCTCATGGATGGGTGTCATGCTAGCTTCGTGGTGGCGTTGCTAGTATCAGCAGGCTAGCGATGTGGTACTAAAGTTGGAGGTCATTTGGTGATCGTTTGGTGATCGCCAAAACTTGAGAAAAGTTTGTAAGTGGAGTATATAACTTCGTGAGGTTGATATCAGGTGTTTAGACTTGTGGAGATAGTCCTTAGTGTGCATTGTGAGGTGTGCTTGAGCCAAATAGTGGCAGTAAGAATGAAGGTGATAGTCTCTATGTCCTGGAAATAGAAAGTGTTTGAGATTAAGTTCCATGGTGGATTGGTCTCATGTGATGCGTTTATCGCTGGAGTGGTTTATGTTCGGCGAGAGTTTTGTTTTGAGGTTGGGCGGCGTAAGTTGGATCTCAATCCAACGTTTGATAGATGTTTCATGGATGACAGTAGTGCCAGTGGGACTTGCACGTGTGGACAGTTTGTGTGGAGATCGGATCTTCAAGTCGTGCTTATCTCGTGTGACGACAGGTTTGAAGGTTCAATTGTTGGGTCATTTCTGCTGTTGTGCTGTATCACTGGGTTTGCATGAGAGATTATTGATGATTGATGGGCTATGTTTGGCTTGAGATCTAGTGTTGAATTTTGAGGACAAAATTTCTTTAAAGGGAGAGAGTTATAAGACCCCGACCCATTTCTTTTTGGAATGATTCAAGTGTTTAAGGTATTAGAATTACCCTTTTAACCTCGGTGATGTTTTAGAGACATGTATGGCTTGGTTCGGGGCTATAAAACATGTTATGCCATCAAAAACAGTTTGAGAAAAATTCCAGTGAAGATTCAGTCGACTGAGGGGGAGAGTTTAGTTGACTGAGTGATTTTTTTTGGTGGTTCAGTCGACTGACCTGGAGGGTCCAGTCAACTGACTAGTGTCAGTGGAAAGTTTTTGATTTTTCAGAAGCTTTTTAGTTGACTAACCAAAGAGGTTCATGTTGGAGGCAATACTGCAAAGATCATTATTTTTGTAAAATGATTTTCGGTAAAAAATTAACTAGAATGGCAAACGCCGAAACAAGCTCCAAATAAAAATTTTGACGTCGAACGATAAAAAAAGCCCGTGCAGCCAAAGTTAATTTAGATGAATACCTTTTGTCGATCTAATCTTCAACTACGGCTTGATTCCGAGTTGAAGCTCCAGTCAGATCTTCTACCGTATTCTCTTATGCAATCCTCGAACGTAGTGTGGGCTATAATCCTCCGAGAACTCGTACCAGCAGAACCCTGATATATTTTAAATCTTTGAAAGATAAAAATAATATCTCAATAATGATAACAACATATGAACTATCAATCTCAAACTGGTTCAACCTACCCGCATATATATAGGGCTATAGTAGAGACCTAGGGAGTAATTATGAGTTAAATTTTTAGTGGAACACAAACACCTACTAGTGGTTTCTGTAATTAAAGAAAGACGCATAGCGGTATCTGCAATTATAGAAAACTAGCAGTAGTTCCTGCAATTTTCTTAAAATACTAAATTACAGTTCATACCACTAAAGAACTATAATTGCACTCTGACCCATAATCTCATGACCTTCTTGCATTGAGCTCCTATTATTAAATGCTTATAATTTCTCCACACGTTAAGATTCTCGATACCCGGTAATTAAATTTAATTACTGATAATTTAATTTAATTGGCATCTTGATATTTCTTAAGCCATTCTGCTTAACTTATTTGACCGTCGGATAATTAAATCCACCTGCAGGGTTTGGTCCGGTCAAAACTTATAAGCATCCTTAAGGAGGTTTCGTTAATTCGATCTTTCGGGACGTGGATTCCATTAATAATTAATATTTGCCATATAAATAATACCGCTATCCAACTCACTGGGAATATAGACCCATATAAATCGCATCCTCTAATGAATCAAAACAACGAACATTAAATATACACAAATTAATAATTATTTCAGGATTAAGAGGATAAATACTATTCATAATAACCTTGGGGTGTGAATTAATTTATATAGTCAGTAGTTAGTACTAAATTAATTACCGCAAATGTCCCATTCAATAGACACAAAGTGTACTGGCATAGAGAGTCGGAATAATAGACGACGCTATTATCTGTTCCCTGTAACCAAGACAGGCCTACTAAAAGTCTATACCACAGTCGTACCGATGGTATACCCATTTCCATTTAAACTGTAAATATAAAACATATATTCAGCAAGAACCTAAAATCTGGTCTTCTGTGTGTAAGCCGTACTTTACACACTAGATTAAATACTATAAAGAATATCGGACATCTATGCATAACAAATAAATGATATGCATACATTGCTCATAAAGATTATCATAAATTGAAAAACTAATTTCAGTAAAAATAAAATTAAATACTAAAAATATGGTTTTCAGTATACCAACCCTCACAATCTCCCACTTATACTCAAAACCATGTTGTCATACATCTGATCCCATGCCCTCTACATGACTGTCAAAAGTCTTAGTCGGCAAGCTCTTTGTAAAAGAATCTATAAGGTTGTCTCCTGATACAATCTTGGTCACAGCAACATCACATCTCTGTATAATTTCTCGTATCAGGTGATACTTACGCTCAATGCGCTTGCCTTTCTTATGGACCCTTAGCTCCTTCAAGTTTGCAACTGCTCTGCTATTGTCACAGTAAACTGTAATAGCTGAATGCACTAAAGGCACCACATCTAGATCTAACAGGAAGATCCTGAGCCAAACGGCCTCCTTGGCTGCTTCAGAAGCTGCCACATACTCAGCCTCTAGGGTAGAATCAGCAATGCAGGACTGCTAGATACTCCTCCAACTTATAGCTCCACCTCCTAAGGTAAACACATATCCTGAGGTAAACTTACGGGAATCCCTGTCAGACTGGAAATCTGAGTCTGTGTACCCCAAAGGTACTAGACTGTCTGCCTGGTAAACCAACATATAATCCTTAGTCCTTTTCAGGTACTTGATTATATTCTTTACCGTAGTCCAATGCTCCTGCCCTAGGTTAGACTGATATCTGCTAACCATGCCAACGGCAAAGCAGATGTCGGGTCTAGTGCAAAGCATAGTATACATGAGGCTTCATACTGCCGAAGCATAAAAAACCGCCTTCATCTTCTCTATCTCATCAGGTGTCTTAGGACACTGATCCTTGGATAGAGTGATTCCATGACTAAAAGGGAGAAACCTTTTCTTGGAATCCTGAATGTTAAAACGAGCAAGGATATCATCGATATACTTTACTTGTGATACGCCCAACATCCTTTGTTTTCGATCTGGCATAAGCTTGATCCCAAGGATGTGACTGGCTTCTCTCAAGTCCTTCATATCGAACTACCCAGATAAGCATACTTTAACCATAGATAATGCCCCCACATCATTTTCAATGAGTAAGATATCGTCTACATAAAGTACTATGAAGATCACCACGCTTCCGTCACGCATCTTGTATACACAGGACTCATCTGGACTTTGATCAAAATTATAAGACTTTATAGCTTGATCAAACCAAGTGTTCCAAAACCTTGATACCTGCTTAACTCCATAAATGGATATCTTAAGCTTACACAACATGTGTTCATGGCCCTTTGCAATGAATCCGTCTGGATGTATCATATAGATACACTCGTCAAGACTTCCATTAAGAAAAGCTGTCTTGACGTCCATTTGCCTGATTTTGTAATCGAAATGTGCGATAATAGATAAGAGAATCCGAATAGACTTAAGCATGGCTACCGACGAAAAGGTTTCCTCATAGTCGATCCCTTCTTTCTAAGTGAATCCTTTAGCAACAAACCTAGCTTTGAAGGTTTCAACCTTCCCGTCTGCTCCTCTCTTTTTCTTGTAGATCTACTTGCATCCAATGGATTTTATCCCTTCGGGTGGTTCTACAAGTTCCCAGACCTGATTGGAATAAATAGATTCCATCTCTGAATTCATAGTCCTTTGCCAAAGATCTGCATCTTTGTCTTGTAGTGCTTCATTGTAGTTACAGGGCTCGGTATCCAGTTCTGTCGGGATCCTGTCAAAAGACTCTCCCAAAAACATATACCGGTCAGGTTGATGAACAACCTTTCCACTACGACGAGGTACTACATGTGTCTGTGTACTAGCAGTAGCAGGCTGTGCAAAATCTGAACCTTGTGCATCAGCACCATGTTCTTGATTTGCACTTGTCCCGATAATCCTCCCATTACGACTAGGTAATGAAATATCAGTGACTTGTGGTTTCTCTTCCGTTCTACTGGTATTTTCTCTCCGTTCTTCCAAAATAATTTTACTTTTGGGCCTGTGATCCATAATATAATCCTCTTCTAAAAATTGGACATTGGTGCTAACAATGACCTTCTGATCCTTAGGATTATAAAATAGACCACCATTCGTTCTCTTGGGATACCTTACAAAGAAACAGACTTCTGTTCTTAGTTTCAACTTACTCGTGTTCCCTTTCAGGACATGTGCTGGACACCCCAAAATCCGAATGTGTTTTAGACTAAGCGTACGCCCGGTCCACAATTCTATGGGAGTACAAGGTACTGACTTAGAAGGTACCATGTTCAGAATGTAATCTGCTGTCTCTAAAGCGAGTCTCCAAAATGAATGTGGTAAACCTGAATAACTCATCATTGACCTTACCATCTCCATAAGAGTCCTATTCTTTCTTTCTGCTACACCATTCTGTTGAGGAGTGCCAGGTGCAGTCAACTAGGATGTAATCCCCTCTGATGATAAGTAGTCCTTAAACTCTCCAAAGATGTATTCCCCACCACGGTCGGATCGTAGTGATTTGATACTTTTACCCAGACGCTTCTCCGCCTCTGCCTTAAATTCTTTGAATTTCTCAAAGTATTCAGACTTACGGTGCATCAGGTAAATGTATCCATACATTGAGTAGTCATCAATAAAACTAACGAAATACTCAAAGCCACCTCTAGTCCAAATTGTCATAGGACCACACACATCAGAATGAACCAGCTCCAACGGTTCTTTAGCTCTATTGCCTTTGGCCGAAAATGACATATTGGTCATCTTACCCTCTAAGCAAGATTCACATACTGGAAGTGCCTCCATTTCCAATGAACTCAAAGGTTTATCTGCTACTAGTCTGTTTATCCTTTTTAGATTAATATGACTTAAGCGTAAGTGCCAAAGAAACGTCTGATTCATTAAAGAAGAAAACTTTCTCTTATATGGTAATGTAGATATATTATTCGTTTCAATCAGTTGCAGTGTAGGAGAGATTGGAGTAATAATATAAAGATCATCCAGTAAGGTATCAGTGCAAATAACCCGTTTATTATCCTTAATAATCATAGAGTTATTAAAATAAACCAAATATCCGTCTTTAGCCAATCCAGAAAGGAAAACTAAGCTCCTTCTAATAGCAGGTACATAAAGACAATCTCTCAATATTAAAATCTAATCTCTACTAAAACTGAGAATGACATCTCCTACTGCAACTGCTGTTACCTTTGTGTTATTGTCCATATGCAGATAAATCTCCTCATCACTGAGTTATCGGGTTTCTTGGAACCCCTGCAATGAATTGTAGACATGATTAGTATCACCTGTATCTACACACTAGGTACCAGTAGATAACACCGCTAAACATGTTTCTACAACCAGTGAACAGAAATTACCCTATTTGTTCTAGCTTTTGAGAAATACTAGACATAGCTTTTTCCAGTGCCGGGTCAGGTTGCAGTGAAAATATATGCCTTTCGGCTTTTTCACACCAGTCCGTAGCCCACTAACTACGCTGAAAATTGTGTCTTCCTGTTTCTTAACCTTTTTTTTCTTCATGTCTTTCGGCCCCGAGAAAGAACATTTTTTTGAAATAGACACATTTTTTGGTATTTAAAGAATACCTTTGTAGTTAAAGTTACATTCAAGTTACATTTTCAGTCAACAAAATTTAGTCCCGTTAGTTTGTTTTCTTTAAGTATTAGAACAACTGGTTTGAAATCTATTTTAATCCTAAAAATCACATAATTAAAAAATCGTTAATTATGATAAGCAAAACTTTGAATTTATTTTAATTTGGTTCCCTCTACCATTTTAAAAATAAATTTGCCAGCAGCATAGTAACGTGTGAATAGCATGCCACGTTGGGTGGATGTCTACTATCCATCATAAGATCAGACAGGTTAATTTTTTTTAATTTTACTATTTAGGCAACTAACCATGCCAAGTAAAATTAAATAGCTGACATAGTTTCGGTCCAGTATATAATAGTAGTGGCTCAATTGGAGATGATACTATTATATACAGTTAAGTGTTAATCATCACCTAATCCCAAATTAATCGCTTCACAATGAACCTTTCAGTTGGAGAAGTGATCCACACTAATAATTATCCAGAATTATCCCCAAAGGAAGTTTGTACTGGCGATACCGCAATTAATCTGTCCGTTGGGGAGGAAGGCCTTATTGCCGACACGCAGGGTTTAATTGCATTGCCTTCAAACTGGTGATGGAGACTGTGGGATTTATCTGTGAATAAATTTCTTTTCCCACTTAGATTTTTAAAATATTTTTTAGGGTTATAAAAAACTGTTTAATTAAAATAAATTTATTAATTTTGAAAATCACATGATCTGAAAGAATTAAGAATCTTCCCATGTACACGATTTCAAAAATTTTGGTTTATCAAACTATCTTTCGAAAGTCACATGATCTGAAAAAATCAAATATCTTTCCGTGTATACGATTCTAAAGATTTTTATTTATCAAATCATCTTTTCGTGTTTAAATGCGTAACAAATAAAATTTAATAAATGCACAGTTTTTCTTTTAGTTTTTCAGCTAAGCTTGTGATTAAAGGCATTTATTTATTTTATTTTTTGTTTCACATTTTTCGAAAAATGATAATTTATTTTGATAAAATATTTTTTCATTTAGTTAATACAAAATTCGGAAATAATTTCCACATTTTTCAAAGACATCCGATTTTATAAAAAAATCATTTTAAACGTGATATTTTGTAAAAATAAAATATCTATAAAAAATTTATTTAATTAAAATTAATTAATTAAAAAAATTAATTTTATTTTTCATTACAAAATATTTTAATTAAAACCGAATTTCTGAATTAATTAAATTAATAGGATAAATAAAATTAATATTTTTCATCCACGCAATTAAAATATAAAATAAATTAAATACAAGATAAATATAAATTCCAATTTTATGATCGTATTAAAACTCTAAAGAGTTTCAGTCTCCTATTGAAGATAAAATTGAAACAGTTCAATTTTTATCAGTTTCTTATACCCCGTTTGTATCGTAACTCTTTCAAAGAGTCATTATTATGGTTGGAAAACCGCAACAGTGTTTGGAAATAAAATCCTCTTCCCACAAAAATTGTGCCGCTTACTGTTTGCTTCACTTTTGGCTGCGGTTTTGGACTTTTGTTGGAGAAGGAAACCGCAGCTTTTGCTTTTGAAAAATCACAAAACAGTGTTTCGAATTTTCTTGGATCTCTGCTGCGGTTTATGAGCGCCTGTGATTGGAAGAAACAAGGCGCTGGACTGCTCAAACAAGTTGGCTGCTGCGGCTTGCATGGATTGCGCCATGTGGCTCAAACTGTTTGGAAAAACCGGAGCACTTTTGTAATTTTAGCCGCCTGGGATTTGCTTCAAAAAACCCGGCGCCACTGTGATTCTTTTTTACCAAAACAGTAGCCAATTGCTGAGCACCTTTTGGAAAACTGCTTTGTGCGCTTGCTGTTTGGAAATCAATAACCGCCCCTGTTTTGAGATTTGCTTGCTTCAGCACGGAAACTATTGGGTTTTATTGTTTGGAAGAAAATCGGTGCCTTTTGCAATAAAAAAAACCACCCGCCGCTTGTTTGCTTTTGAAACCGCCTGATCCTCCACAGACCGCCAAACCACTTTGCCACAAAACACTTGCTCCACATCAGCCTTCACTTGGGAATCACACTGTTTGCTTTTTATTTGGAGATTAATGCCGTGGCTGTTTGGCAAGCTTGCAAACCGCTGCTATAGGCAGCGTTTGGCAACTTGGTTCGTCTTGTTCCTCTTTTTCTTTTCTTTTTTTATTTAACCAGAAAAAAAATTTCTGAAGAAAAAAAATATTGCAAAGCAATAAAAAAAAAACTTATTTGCGGCTAAAACCGCCGAAACCACCGCCGGTTGCCGCCACCGATCATCGCTGTTTCTTCCAAACTTGTTCTTATTTTTTTTCCCTTCTAACAAATTAGAAAAAAATACTTAAAGAACATAAAAATTTGTACATCGAAACCTATGTTCCGTAGGTTCACATTCGATCTAAAAATTAATTAATCTAACACGGTCAACCCCCGTGATTAAAAATAATAATTAAATCATCATTCACGCATTCAATCAAACATAAAAAAGAATAATAATCATAAAATCGGAATTTAGAACGCTTGCAAAATAAAGTTAGCACAGTTCTAAATCTATCCGGTCTCGATAACCGTAAATAAAAAATAAAACGGCTCTGATACCGATTTGTTGGAGGCAATACTGCCAAGATCATTATTTTTGTAAAACGATTTTTGGTAAAGAATTAACTGGATGGACAAACGCCAAAACGAACTTTAGATAAAAATTTTGACATCGAACGATAAAAAAAACCCGTGCAATCAAAGTTAATTATACCTCTTGTCGATCTAATCTTCAACTACGACTTGATTCCGAGTTGAAACTCCAGTTAGATCTTTTACCGTATTCCCTTACGCGATCCTCGAACATAGTGTGGATTACGATCCTCTAAGAACTCGTACTGACAGAACCCCAATATATTTTAAGTCTTTGAAAGACAAAAATAATATCTCAATAATGATAATGATATATGAACTATCAATCTCAAACTGGTTTAGCATACCCGCATTTATATAGGGTTACAGCAGGGACCTGAGAAGTAATTATAAGTTAGATTTCCAGTAGAACATAAACACCTACCAACAGTTTCTGTAATTAAGAGAAAAACGCATAGCGGTATCTACAATTATGAAAAACCAGCTGCGGTTCCTGCAATTTTCATAAAATACTAAATTACAGTTTACACCACTAAAGAACTATAATTGCACTCTGACCCATAATCTCAAGGCCTTCTTGCATTGAGCTCTTGTTATCAAATACTTACCATTTCTCCCCACGTTAAGATTTTCGATACCCACCAATTAAATTTAATTACTGACAATTTAATTTAATCGGCATCTTGATATTCCTTAAGCCCTTTTGCTTAACTTATTTGATCGCCGGATAATTAAATTAACCTACAGGATTTGACCCGGTCAAAACTTATAAACATCCTTAAGGGTATCGTCAATTTTGATATTTTGGGACGTAGATTCCGTCAAAAATTAATTTTTCATATAAATAATGTCGCTATTCAACTCACCGAAAATATAGACCCATATAAGATTGCACCCTCTAATGAATCAAAACAACAAATATTAAATGTACACAAATCAATAATTCTTTCAGGATTAAGAGGATAAACACTATTTATAATAATCTTGGAGTGTGAATTAATTTATATAATAAATAGTTAGTTCTAAATTAATTACCCAAAATGTCTCGTTCAATACACACAAAGTGTTCTTCTTTGAGAGTTAGAACAATAGACGACGCTATTATTTGTTCCCTGTAACCAAGGCAGGCCTACTAAAACTCTGTGCCACAGTCATACCGATGGTATGCCCATTTTCATCTAAACTGTAAATATAAAACTTATATTCTGCAAGAACCTAAAATCTGATCTTCTGTGTGTAAGCCGTATTCTACACACCAGATTAAATACTATATAAAATATCAAACATCCATGTATAAAAAATAAATGATATACATATATTACTCGTAAAGATTCTCATAAAATGAAAAACTAATTTCTTAAAAATAAAATTAAATACTAAAAACATGGTTTTCAATATACCAACTATCATAGTTTAGTCGACCGACCTGAGATATTTTTGGGCGTGGCTTATAAATATCAGTGTTTAGAGATATTTTGGGATATTTTCATCTCAAATCAGGTTTTCTCTTTGCCTTCTCTCTAGATTTTTGAGGGTCCGGGGCTCAGTTTTCAGCGATCGAACTACTGATTCTTGGTGTTGGTGCTCGGGGCTTCGCATCTATCCAGACAGAATCTCATTTCGTCGAGGTTTAATTTTTGAGACGTCGAGCTTTTGGATCAACATAGTAGGATTCTAGACCCTACTATTGTTAAAGGGTATTTCGTGCAATTATATGTGTTTTCACTTGGTAGAAATATATTAAATGTGATTTTATGTTTTAAATTTAATTTTTGGGTAAAAAGTAGATTTTACGCATTTCTCGGTTTATTTCGTGATTCGGACGTGTTGATGATAGTCGTGTGTTGATATCCATGGTTTTAAAAAAGAGGTTTGAAAACAGGGTGTTTTGTGAAAACCGTGAAAAATGTGTTTTTGGAGGTTTACAGCTAACCCTCGGGGTTCAGTCTCAGCCTTTAAAACATTTTGTTGAAAATATGTTGTTACATGCTTGTAAATCTCCATGTGGATGAATTGGATCACTTTTATACATGCAATGTAGAACTGTTTTGCGGGTTTTAAAATGTTTTCCATAGATATACCGTGACAGTGGATGTGTTGAGTTGGGCTTCCATTGCTCCTCGATGTAAGTTCGAAAATGTGCGCAGAGTAGGTCCCTACGTGCCTTCGGGTTAATCCCCGTAAATGAGATTGGTGGGTGCTTAGTGCTCTCGGGTTGTGAACTTATAAACTAAGTGGTTGGTGGGTGCTTAGGGCCCTCGGGTTGTGAACCCGTAAACTAAGCCGGTTGCCTCCGTGAATGGCGCTGTCTATGTTGTCGTGACTCCGTATAGAACTTGTCATTACCGAGCAGGCCTTAAGTGGTGAATAGGGTAATTGACAAGAGTCTATAGTTGTTATCTTTGTCCCTATGTGTGGTAGAGTCGGTACATAGAATTTTATTTTATCTTTTTCTCCTTCACTGTGTGACCCGAGTGGAGCATACTATTTTATGACTCCTTATCATTTTATTTTTCTCGGTAGTGTGTTCCTAGTTGAAAAATAACGTTTTGGTCTCGGTTGTGTGATTCAGGTGAAAAAAATCGAGATGTTGATTACTACTTTCCCTTAACTGTGACATGATATCTGTTTGGATGATATGCAAAGTTTCAAGGATGAAAAACTTATAATTTTTTAGAGGAAAACCTTTTGGCTCCTATGGTTGAGCTTGTATGCTTATGATTGCATATCCTGCTTTACAGCTTTATAGTTTGTTCCAATTGGGCTTCAACTCACGGTATGAAATTTTGTCGTAAAACCTTTTTCAGGTGAACGTGGTCCTGTAGGTTGACTTTGGGGTGCCCGGAGGTAGCTGATGACAAGACTTCTATTTTATCTTGATAGGTAATTTATACCTTTTTATATATGTTTCATGTTTGGATATAACCTGTTGTAATGCGTATATAACTCTTATGGATGTATGCATGTTTTAATGCTTTTGAGAGAACCATGGGTTTGTAGTATCACGATTTACAAAAAGGGGTTTCAAACGATTTAGACTTCATTCAAAACTTTTGTGCTTCAAGAGAGATTTTGAATGGCCTAAGCTTCTTTTAAAAGGAAAAGATTTCTCATCTCAAACTTGTGTTTTGTTTTGAAGGCTTGGCTTCTAGGGCCAAAATCGTAGTCTTTGGACTACTCTTTTAAATTAAATAAACTCTCGGTAGTACACTTTTATAAAGGTTTTAGCCTCGTTTGGACTTTGGGGTTTTTATCACTTTTGTTTAGGCAATTTCAGTGGTTTTTTGCGTGACTCGGAGTTTAGGGCATGACACACTAACTCCAAAGTGGCGACCGCCAATTGAACCCTTTGAAAACTTTCAATTTTTGTGGCGATCGCCATGTTCATTATGGCGACCGCTAATAGAACTTCTTGGAAACCTTAGCTAAAAGTGGCGACCACCACCTCTAACATGGCGACCACCAACTTGCATTGTAACAACCGCCTATAGAAGCTCTTGGAACCTTTTCAAACATGGCGGCCACCAACTCCTAACATGGCAACCGCCAACTTCAAATGGCCTAACGTGTCTCAAAGTTGTTAGGGTTGGTATACTGAAAATCATGTTTTTAATATTTAATTTTATTTTAAATTAATTTTTTATTTTATAATAATCTTTATAAGCAATGTATGTATATCATTTCTTTGATATACATGGATGTTCATTATTCTATATAATAGTTAATCTGGTGTGTAGAGTACGTCTTGCACACAGAAGATCAAATTTTAAGTTCTTACAAAATATAACTTTTATGGTCACAGTTTTGATGGAAAGAGACATACCATCGGTACGACTGTAGTACAGAGTTTTAATAGGCCTATCTTGGTTACAAGTAACAGATAATAGCGTCGTCTATTGTTCCGACTCTCTGTGTGAGTACACTTTGTGTGTATTGAACGGAACATTTGGGGTAATTAATTTTATACTGCCTATATAAATTAATCCACACTCCAAGGTTATTATGAATAGTGCTTATCCTCTTAATCCTGAAATAATTATTGATTTGCATATATTTAATATTCGTTATTTTGATTCATTAGAGGGTGCGATCTTATATGGGTCTATATTCCTAGTAAGTTGGATAGCGATATTATTTATATGGCAAATATTAATTATTGACGGAATTTACGTCCCGATAGATCGAGATTGACGATACTCCCTTAAAGATGCTTATAAGTTTTGACCGGGCCAAAATCTACAGGTGGATTTGATTATCCAGATATCAAATAAGTTAAGCGAAAGAGTTTAAGAAATATCAAGATGTCGATTAAATTAAATTGTTAGTAATTAAATTTAATTGGCGGGTATCAAGAACCTTAACGTGGAGAGAAATTGTAAGCATTTAATAACAAAAGTTCAATGCAAGAAGGTCTTGAAATTATGGATCAGAGTGTAATTATAGTTATTTAGTGGTGTGAACTGTAATTCAGTGTTTTATGAAAATTTTAGAAGCCGCTGCATGTCTTTCTATAATTACAGAAACCGCTAGTAGGTGTCTGTGTTCCACTGCAAGTTTAACTCATAATTATTCCCCAGGTCCCTACTGTAACCCTATACATATGCGGGTAGGCTAAACTAGTTTTTAATGATTTTATATCATTATTATTATGATATTATTTTTGTCTTTCAAGACTAAAATATATCGGAGTTCTGCCGGTACAAGTAGAAGATTTGACTGGAGTTTCAACTCGAAATCAAGTCGTAGTTGAAGAATAGATCGACAAAAGGTATTCTTCTAAATTAACTTTGGTTGCACGAGTTTTATTTTGATCGTTCGACGTCAAAAGTTTTATCTACAACCCGTTTCGGCGTTTGCCCGTCCAGTTAATTTTTTTACCAAAAATCGTTTTCAAAAAATAATAATCTTAGCAGTATTGCTTCCAATAAATTGATATCAGAGCTATTTTGTATTTTGTTTACAGTTATCGGGGTCGGGTAGATTTAGAACTGTTGTTAACTTTATTTTGCAGGCATTTTAATTTCGATTTTATGATCATCATTTATTTTCATATTTGATTGAATACGTAGATGATAATTAATTAATTTTTTAATCATAGGGGGTTGACCGTGATAGATTATTCTTTTTAGATCGAATGTGAGTTTACGGGACATAGGTTTCGATGTAAAATATTTTATGTTCTTTAAGTTAATTTTTTCTAATTTATTAGAAAGAAAAATAAGAACATGTATGAAAGAACGAAAGCGGCAGCAACCGGCGGTGGTTTGTGGCGGTTTTAGCTGCGTTTTTTTTCATTGCTTTCCAATTTTTTTCCAATTTTTCTTCGAATAAAAAAAAAGGGCAAAACAAGCCGCCGCAGCAACCAAATGCTGCCTTAGGAAGCGGCGCAAAACTGGAAGCAGAAGTGGCGCAAGCAGAAAACAGTTCCAGCAGCCAAACAGCGCCTAAAGGCTGTTTACCGAACATAGGCTGTTTTCCGAACAGCGGCAATTCCCACAATGGTGCAATACAGAAGTTTTTCATCCCAAGCAGTTGCGCCAAACGTGGCGCAAACCCAGCAGTTTGCAAAGACTCCATGCGGCAGTTTCCAACAGGCGCAAAGCCTGTAGCGCAAATAGCAAGCTGGTTTTCCAAACTAGCAGAGTCGTCCCTGTCCAATAGTTTCGGCGCAAGCTTCGGTGCAAGTAGGGACTGTTTGATTGGAACCAAATTTTTTTTTGGCGCAATCCCAATCCCATACTGTTTCGGCAATCCAGGCAGCGTACAAAACAAGTTTTTCAAGCGTAAAATCCGGCAGATTCCAAGCAGTAAATCCAATCCAGTGGAAACTCTAGCGACGCAGTGGATTTGGAATTGTACGGAGTTATTTTGTTTTGATATAATGTATCAGATAATATCAAGAAATATTAATGCAATTTGAAAGACTGAAAGTTTATTTTAAACAGGATACTGAAACTCTTTAGAGTTTTAGATGAATCATAAAATTGGAATATGTTTTTTTATTTTGCATTCAATTTTTTATTAACTGCGTGGATGATATATATTGATTTTATTTATCATGTTAATTTAATTAATACAAATATTCAATTTTAATTAAAATATTTTATAATAGAAAATTAAATTAAATTTTTTTAATTAATTAATTTTAATTAGATAGAAAAACTTTATATATTTTATTTTTTACAAAATATCACGTTTAAGATGTTTTGTTTTTCAGATATCTTGAGAAAACGTGGGAATTAGTTCTGAATTTTAAATTAATTAAATTGAAAAATATTTAATCAAAATAAATTATTAATTTTTAAAAAATATGAAACGAAAAATAAAATAAATAAATACCTTTAATCACTACCTTAGCTGAAAAGTTAAAGAAAAATTATGCATTTATTAAATTTTATTTGTTACGCATTTAAATACGAAAAGATGGTTTGATAAATCAGAATATTTAGAATTCTATACACAGAAAGATATTTGATTCTTTCAAATCGTGTGACTTTTGAAAGATGGTTTAATAAACTCGAATATTTGGAATTGTGTACACGAAAAAATATTTGATTCTTTCAGATCATGCGACTTTCGAAATTAATAAATTTATTTTAATTAAACGAATTTTTTATAACCATAAAAAATATTTTAAAAACCTAAGTGGGAGAGGGAATTTATTCATAGATAAGTCCCGTGATCTCCATCACCAGTTTGTAGGCGATGCAATTAAACTCTACGAGTGGGCAGTAAGACCTTTCTCCCCAATGGACAGATTAATTGCGGTATCGCTAGTACAAACCTTTTTTATAGATAATTCTAGATAATTATTAGTGTGGATCACTTCTCCAACTAAAAGGTTCATTGCGAACCGATTAATTTGGAATTAGGTGATGGTTAACTCTTAGCTGTATATAATAGTATCCTCTCCAACTGAGTCACTGCTATTATATACTGGACCGAAACTATGTTAGTTATTTAATTTTACTTGGGATAGTCAGTTGCCTAGATAGTAAAATTAAAAGAAATTAGCCTGTCTGGTTTTATGAAGAATAGTAGACGTCCTCCCAACGAGACATGTTATTCTTAGGTTACCAGACTGCTAGCGAATTAATTTTAAAATGGTAGAGAGAACCAAATTAAAATGAATTCAAAGTTTTTTTCATCATAATTAACAGTATTTTAATTATGTGATTCTCAGGATTAAAATGACTTTCAATCCACTAGCTTCCATACTCAAAGAAAACAAACTTACAGGACCAAATTTTGTTGACTGGAAATGTAACTTGGATATAGCTTTAATTACAAATGGTATTCCTTCAATACTAGAAAATGTGTTTGTTTCTGAAAAAGGTTCTTCCTCTGGATCAAAAGGCATGGTTAAGAAATAAGGAGACACGATTTCTAGGGTAGTCAGTGGGCCACGAACTTGTGAGAAAAAGTCGAAAGGTAGATGTTTTCACTGTAACCAGACCCGACACTGGAAAAAGCTATGTCTAGTACTTCTCAGAAGCCAAAACAAACAGGATAATTTCTATTCACTGGTTGTGAAAACATGTTTACTGGTGTTATTTATCGGCACCTAGTGTGTAAATACGGGAGCCAGTAATCATGTCTGCAATTTATTGCAGGGGTTTCAAGAAACCCGACAACTTAGTGATGGGAGATTTACTTGCATATGGGCAATAATACAAAGGTAACAGCAGTTGCAGTAGGAGATGTCACTTTCAGTTTTGGTAGAGATCAGGTTTTAACATTGAGAGATTGTCTTTATGTACCTGCCATTAGAATGAACTTAGTTTTCGTTTCTGGATTGGCTAAAGACAGATATTTGGTTTATTTTAATAACTATGTGGTTGTTAAGAATAATAAACGAGTTATCTGTTCTGGTACATTGGTAGATGATCTTTATATTATTACTCAAATTTCTTCTACACTGCAACTGACTGAACGACATCTATATTACCATATAATAGAGAGTTTCCTTTTTTAATGAAGCAAACGTTTCTTTGGGACATACACATATATCATATTTGTAACAGCTCGATACATATTTATTTTTGTGATTTTATATCTTCGGTTAAGTGAGGAGACAAAATTAAATTTAGGCGTGGGTGTTACAAAACTTTATTCATTTACCGTATAATTAATAATATGTGAAGGTAAAATTGAGATATATGGTGAAGAACGATATCGATATAGCTATGTTGATGTATAATTTGAAATATTTAATTGCAAATAAAGTTAGAGGTTTTAGTTGATTTTTAAGAAAGTTCGCAGAATTTTACTTCAGAGGTCACCGCACGAGCGGCAGGGGTTCGCACGAGCGCACTATCGGGATATGTTTGGAATAATTTAGAAGATTGGAGAACATTTTGAGAGGTCTATATATATGTATATATAATTCACATGAGAGAGAGTGTGTGTGAGCATCCTCATCTCTTCTTCTCCTCTATCCTTCTTCATCTTCTCTAAGTCTTAGTGAGAGAAACCCAAATTCCAGGTGAAAACCTTAACCCTCCATCCTTCAAGTTGAAGATTAAAGCAAGATTGGAAGCAAGCAAGGGTAGAGATCAAGCTTTGGAGCAAGGAGGTGGAAGATGGAGCATCTAGGAAGCAAGAACACCATAGATCCAAACCTTAGGAGGGAGAATTTGAAGAGATTTCAAGCTTTTGAGCAAATTCGAGGTATGATCTAGATTTTGTCATGTGTGTTAAGATTTGAGTTGATATTTTGTTTATATACATAAAAATTGAGTTGATTTCATGTTTGATGGATAGATTGATAGATTAGTGGGTGTATTGCATTGGTTTTGATGGAAATGGGAGGTTTTTGAGTAAAGATTAACCATGATTTTGGAAAATTATTGCATAAAAAGGGTTTGTGAGACTTGAATTCAATATTTTTAGGGTAGAAATCAAGATTTGAAACATGTTTGATGAATGTTTAAGGGTTTTGAAGTTAGAAACTCAAAACAGGAGAATTTTGGGATTTTTCTCGGGCGATAGTGCGCTCGAGCGGAGCCCTATCCGCTCGAGTGCTCAACTGGCAGAGAGTTGGGCGCTCGAGCACCCGACGTCTGCTCGAGTAGACTAACAGAGCAAGGGCAACTTCTTTCTATCATATCTCCCTTATCCAGACTCCAAATGGGGTTATTTGTGTACTCAAATCGAAGCCCCAAAAATCTTGTTTCCAACAAGACTACTCTCACAAAAAAATTATTTTTGTAGAAAAAGTTATGATTAAAATAGTGAGAGTATGTCAAATTTTCTTAACCATTTTCCACCCGATTTTGATCAAATGTTTTGAAAAATGTTATTTTCATCAGTGTTGAACCTTTTTATCAAATTTTCTTATCTCTTGGGTTATGAATACACCTATTTCAATATATTCGAGATGGGAGGCACGTATTGTACCGATTGGTTGGGTTTTTGTGATAAAGTGGGAATCTGAAGGTTGTGATACATCTTTTGGCATTGCTGAGAATTTCAAAGAGAACTTGAATTTATAACTTACATGCACACACACACACACACACACACACACACACACACATATATATATATATATATATATATATATCTATATATATATGATGGGTGCATTCCATTTTGTCTCAAATAATATGGTAATGTGTGAGTTAATTATGTTTTGGTATTTCATGAAGTTAACAAATAAAATGTGACTTGTGAGACATCATGTGTTGAAATTTGTGATTGGATTTGAATTGGAAGAAAGGAGTGAATATTAAAATAGGAAACAAAATGGGAAGTTGAAATGTAAAAAAATTGAAAAGAGGTTCTATGAGAAAATATTTGGTGAGAGGAACCAGTTGTGGGTTTGACTCCCTTTTTTTTTTTGAAAAATGATGGTGTCGAGAATAATGAACCGTATGGATTGATGTGAATTAAGTTGACCTGGCAGGTCCGCGGTGAAAGACTGAAAACTTGTGCAAGATGGGGACCACATGCCTACGGATTACCCCCGAAATGCGGTGTTGCGTCGTGGTGAGTTACAGAGTTATCTATTACCCAATAGCTTCGCATAGCCTATTGAAAATTAGTAGGGAGGGATTTCTATAAACTGCGCCTGACACCGGTTCATTGTTGTGATTTGGTTTTGTGATAAATCGGGTTATGAAAATGTTATTTGGTTTTTGTGAAAAACTGGGAAACGAGAATAAATGTGAATTTTGAAAAAGGGTTAATGAATGAATAACTTGGCGTGCGTGGGTGTGTGTTTGGGAATAAATAATAAATTTACGAAACTTGCAATTTTATTCCCGTTGCACCCATCACACCTCACAAATCATGCATTACATCTGAGTTAATCTATATCGTACGAGTTTTGGCTCACGTATGTTTACCAAATAATTTCAGGTCTTGAGGACAAGGGGCGATACCAGGGCAAGGAATGCATTTGAGAAAGGGCTTTAAGAAAGAGTTTTTGTCTTATATCATGTTTGTACATAAGCAGAAATGGATTACTGTTATAATATTGTTGTTGTAATGGACACTTGGAAACCCAAAGCATGTGATTGTAATTTTATATGCATGAGGATATTGTTACTTGTTGAAAACCTTTATTTTCTTTCAAATATATTTTGAGTTCAAATCATTAATGAAACAAATGTTTAAATGGGTAATTTCTTATATGAGTCGGTTTGGGATTAGTTCATGGGTCCTCGGGAGTTCAGGGAGTGACAGAATGGTATTGGAACTCTAGGTTCAAATACCTAGGATCCATGGGAATAACGATGACCTATAGGTGTGTCTTTTTTTTATGAGATTAGGCACCACTACACGGTATGGATTGTGTGCTTGCATGGGTTTGCGATTGAATTGTTTTGCACATGTTATGTGTTTATATGAGCATGGAGGGTTGAATCTCATGGTGATATGGCTTGCCATTTGGCGTCCGGTCAATTACTTTAGGGTTCAAAGTAGAAAAGCGTTTGGCCGACAGTTTTTCTATGAGAAATTTAAATTAGTTGCCTGGATTGTCGCGTCACTCTGATGTTTTCCCTTGGTATGTGAATGTGTGTTGATGTTATGTGATTAGGTGGTGAGTAGGATGAGTAGTGAAGCTGGGCTTTAGAAGATTAAGTGGAGTTTAACCTATCCTCGTTATAGGAGTTAAGCCCGCGAGGCTAGCAGAAGTGTAGGTCCAGATGGTGATGTGGGTTTTGAAAATGTGACCCGGTGTTCAATGATTATGGTGCGTGTAAGATAGTGAGGTGAGCATTTGTTGTTTGGAGCGTATTGTACCCATGTGAGTTAGGGGTGACCATAGTTAGTTATCCGTTGTGTGCTGTGCTATCAGTAGCCTGATGAATAAGTACGGTGGATTGTGTGAAACCTCTTGAAGGTTGTTGGTTATGGATGGATATGAGGTGTGATTTTAGGCGCGCTGAGAATTATGTACGTCATGAGCCGTGCTATGTCTTGAGCTGTGCTGTGTCATGAGCCGTGTACTCTGAGATTTGGTATAGATGGGAGCATAGTGGACGAAAACATAGTAGACAAGAGCGTGATAATCTCCAGCCTAAAGTGTGTTAGAAAGTCTGCGCTTAGGCACGTGGTTGGGAATGTCTCTTACCCTGAGGGGTTTTATTTGTAACTACCGCGGTATCTTGTGATTTTAAGGGTCAGATTGATTACACTTGTGTTTTCCTTGTGGTGTGATGCTGCGTTGTGTTTCTTGATAAAGGTTGAAGGTGTACGAGGAAAGAGTATATGGGCTAAAGATGTTATCGATAGGTTGGTTATTGAGTGATGCGCGTGTACATAAGAGGAGATGCATATCGATTCTAGTTATGGTGTGGTAAACGAAGATTCGGGTCATTTCAGAAGTTTCAAAGAGAATAGTTTTGTGACTTGGGTCGTCATTCTTAAGAGTAAGAGGTTATGCGGAATACATAGTGTTTGGTAAGGATATGAATGTGTGAAGTTTTGTGGGGCATGGTATAGATGTTGTTGGTGTAGCTAACTTGAGTGTCTTAGGATGATATATAGATATGAGGAGGTCCCATAAGGGGATGATGTTGGTAGTTTGTGACATGGTGTAAGATCTATGAATGATGATGTTATCTTAACCTTATGGGCAAGGGATAGGATGGCGCCGTTTGGTTTAGAGTTGGTGAGCGAGGTTTGTTTTGTTCAAATTACTTGTAGTTACTTTCATGTTCGGATTGCTGTGTGCCAGAGGTACCCATATAATGACATAAAGGACAGGTGTTCTCGGTTGAGCATTTTATGTTTTCTGGTGAGTACTGGAGTCGCAAGTTTGAGACTGTGGCGTGAGTTTTGCCTACTTGCCCAATTGTTACGTACCTATTGGGGATCGAATGATGCGACGCGACCCTATGAAGAGATGTCATACAGTGATGCGAGTATGTGATGTTATCTTTGGTGGTTAATCGGTGAGGGTCTGGTGGACGTGTGTGATATATCGTTGGGATGTGAAGGAGTGAACAATAGTTAATGTGCTTGAGTAGTGATCTAAGCGTGAAGACTTAGTGTGATGAATGATATACACATCATGAATGGTGGTCGATGACGTTTGTACGATGATGATGGATGTCTTTACAAGGGCTTGTGGTTAATCCTCTCTTGAGTCGAGTAAATATTGGTTGCCCTAAAAGGTAGTGATGTTGAGTAAGAACCTAGCATTGATTCGTGGTTTCCCTTGGAAGAAAGATGTCTCATAATTGGTTGACAGATGTGATTGTTCATCATTGGTAGAAGTAAAACATTAGGATCATAAGAGTACGAATTCGTTTGCACATGGTTTCTTAAGGAGCTTGTGTGAACCCGAGTGTATGAGCGGTATTTCTAGAGATGTAGTTTGGTTTGTATGAAATGCTGGTAGCTTTAGTTCAAGTCGGGAGAGGTCCCTCAGGGAGTTCAGTGGTTTAATTGTTTGTGTGGTGAGATTCTCAACTATCGATTCTGTGAAATTCCTAGGAGAATACAGATCCGTGGTTTAGCCTAGTAGGAGATCGTGTTTGGGAATCGCGCGGAGTGCATGAGTTTCAAAGGACCGTAGAAGGGTTCTAAAGTGTAGTTGGCCTAATGCTGAAATGGTGTGTCCTGAGTGTGACATGTCTGGAGATTGTTTGTATTCGACATAGGTTTATAGGTGGGTATGCTATTTGCCCATGGGAACAAAGTGTGTAATGATAGGTTTCAATGGTATACCGTGTGGTTTGGGTGGCCTAAGGCAATGCTCGAGAAATCGTGCATTAAGATGTCGACGATAGATGCGCGTGCCCAGAAAGCAAAAGTACTGGAAGTGTTTGCATGATAATGGAAGTTATTAGTAACTCTGAATTGAAGGTATCAGGATTTGATTTCCTTTGCTTGGTGCTGTGCATTTCCTATACGAGTTGCTTGGACTATATATTTAAGGCTGTGATGTGGTTGTGATTTACATTGTGCGAGTTAGGTTAGTGAAGTGTAACCTTGTGAAGTGAGATTTTCGAGTAATGAAAATGTTGGCATTGTGTCTCAATGTATTACAGGTGATGAACTTGTTGTATAAGGTATGAGGATTGACAATGTTCTTGTGTGTGTGAAGGAGGTCTGAGAGTTAAGAGCTTAATTGCAGTGGATGACCTGAGCATCATGATCAAGGTTAATGGTAGTTGTGTGGCTATAGGCTATGCGACCTCACGGTGAGATTTACAAGGTTCTTTGGATTGATGGGTTCTAGGAGTATGTTGAGGTTGAGTCATGGTTTCTAGTTGTTTTGGGAAGACGGGAGTCTTAGAGGATTGGTGTTCGTGTAGTTAACCAAGAGTTTGTACCTAGAGAATGGGTACAACCGAAATTGGGTGATTGGGAGATTGAGTTTCTCGTGAATTTTTGGTGGAATTTGTTTGCTCTACCGTGTGATTGTAGGTGTGCAAAGTTACATTCCCTTTGAGATTGGGTTGGCGGACCAGAAATGTTTGTCCTTGTTGATGAGGGAGTTACTGTTGAGCCATAGTGTCTTTTCTGCACTGATTAACTGAGAATCATTAACCATTGTATGCAGCTTGTTCTGGACTATGTGGGTACAGTTGTGCCTCTAGCTCTCGATAGAGTGGGAAAGTTGTTGAAACCTTGTGACTGAGATATTCATGTGATGTGTTTCTGATATGCTCTTGTGAGTTTAGGTCGATGTTCTGTTTGGAGCTATGAATTATTCTGAATTCTTAAAGTGTGAAGAGTAGGTCAACCGTTTGAAGAGAAGGCACGAATGTATAAAATAGTAATGATGAGTGGGGGCAATGCAAGTGCACAGGTTACAAATTGTTTAATCTAATGTGTATGAATGTGATTCAGTTTGTATGGGAGTTTTAACTCATGAAGAGTGTTCAATCTTAGTGGCTCATGAAATTCAGGTGGCAGTGTTTGTTTCGTTACGATGGTTGAAGGGCCAGAGTGATATAGTGCAAATAGTCATATGGTTTTAAGTTTGTGGTAGTTAATTGACTGTAAAGGTATAGGTGATTTTGGGGATAATGTGCGTAACCCAACTGACCAATGTCGGAGTAGTTCTCGATATACGTTGGAGTTCAACAGTGAGTTAGGCCATAATTCGACAAAATTGGGAGAATCTTAACAGTAGTAAGACCTATGACGTATAATGTTATAGTTGAGGATGTTTAGTCTTTGTGAGCGTGTATGTGATGTGAGATGGTGATCATGGAGGGATAGTCGGTGATCAATAACGGAGTGGTTGACTCCAACCCTAGTGATTAATTTCGGATAAGAGTAGGTGTCATGGCAAATGATGAACCGTTTTAGATTTGTTAAGCCCGATATGAGTATAATTCGATGGATAAGGATGATTCTAATATTTGTGAAATATTGGTGATCGAAAGTTATGTCTAATGGTAACAGAAGTGTGTTAATGTCCTTGAGTCATACCGCTTCAAAAGAACAATCATGATTACGAACTAAGAAAGTTGCTACGTAGATCGAATGACTAAAGGAAGGTTTGGTGTGACTGGAGACAAATTTTGGGGATGAAATTCCCTAAGGGGGGAAAGTTGTAACGGCCCGATATGTATATATTTTTGAGATTTTATATCTTCGGTTAAGTGAGGAGACGGAATTAAATTTGGGCGTGGGTGTTAGAAAACTTTATTCATTTATGGTGGAATTAATAATATGTGAAGGTGAAATTGAGATATATGGTGAAGAACGATATCGATATGGCTATGTTGATGTATAATTTGAAATATTTAACTGCTAATAAAGTTGGAGGTTTGAGTTGATTTTTAAGGAAATTTGTAGAATTCTACTTCAGGGGTCACCGCTCGAGCGGTGGGGGTCCGCTCGAGCGGACTGTCAGGATTTGTTTGGAATAATCCAGAAGATTGGAGAACATTTTGGGAGGTCCATATATATGTATATATAATTCACGTGAGAGAGAGAGTGAGCATCCTCATCTCTTCTTCTCCTCTCTCCTTCTTCATCTTCTCTAAATCCTAGTGAGAGAAATCCAAATTCCATGTGAAAACCCTAACCCTCCATCCTTCAAGTTGAAGATTAAAGCAAGATTGGGAGCAAGCAAGGGTAGAGATCAAGTTTTGGAGTAAGGAGGTGGAAGATGGAGCATCTAGGAGGCAAGAACACCTAAGATCCAAACCTTATGAGGGGGAATTTGAAGAGATTTCAAGCTTTTGAGCGAATCCGCGGTAGGATCTAGATTTTCTCATATGTGTGTTAAGATTTGGGTTGATATTTTTTTTATATACATAAAAATTGAATTGATTTCATGTTTGATGGATAGATTGAAAGATTAGTGGGTGTATTGCATTGGGTTTGATGGAAATGGGGGTTTTTGAGTAAAGATTAACCATGATTTTGGAAAATTATTGCATAAAAAGGGTTTATGAGACTTGAATTCAATATTTTTGGGATAGAATCAAGATTTGAAACATGTTTGATGAAGGTTTAAGGGTTTTGAAGTTAGAAACTCTAAATAGGGGAGTTTTAGGATTTTTCTTGGGCGATAGTGCACTCAAGAGGAGCCCTGTCCGCTCGAGCACTCAATTGGCAGAGAGTTGGGCGCTCGAGCACCTGATGTCCGCTCGAGCGAACTAACTGCGCAGGGACAACTTCATTTTATCATATCTCCCTCATCCGAACTCCAAATGGGGTCATTTTTGTTCACAAATCGAAGCTCCCGAAGTCCTCTTTCCAACAAGTCTATTCTCAGAAGAAAATTCTTTTTGTAGAAAAAGTTATGATTAAAATAGTGAGAGTATGTTAAATTTTCTTAACCACTTTTCACGTGATTTTAACCAAATGTTTTGAAAAATGCTATTTTCATCGATGTTGAACTTTTTTTATCAAATTTTCTTGTCTCTTAGGTTATGAATACACCTATTTCAACATATTTGGGATGGGAGGCACGTATTGTACTGATTGGTTGGGTTTTTGTGATAAAGTGGGTATCTGAAGGTTGTGATACATCTTTTGGCAATGCAGAGCATTTCAAAGAGAACTTGAATTTATAACTTACATGCACACACACACACACACACACACACAGATAT
>JAOTRH010262692.1:0-39659 GCA_034768845.1 Heliamphora exappendiculata | reverse complement strand
AACTGTATTGACTGATGAATGCAGTGGCTATATCTTCCCAGGTTCTAGTCTTAGCCACTTCCAGAGAGAGGAACCATCTTTGTGCAGCCCCAGAAAGTGATCGGTGGAATAACTGAGCCTTAAGTTGGTCATCGATCCCCATGGCGAATAGGGTTCTCACATACATTCTCATATGAATGTGGGGATCTCCGGTGCCGTCAAACATCTCCATCTCTGGCATTTTAAACTTTTTTGACAGTTTTACATATGGGAACAGGCATAAACCACCTACATCCAGCATGTATTCTTCTACTCTTTTTGCCTTTCTAAGTACCTTCTCCATCCGGTCAATCTTTTTTGCTTGCGTAGATTCCATCATCTTCTATCACGATTGGGCGGGGAACCCGAGGTGGTACAGCAACCTGTGGTATTTTTGGACCTTGGTTTTCATTCCAAAAATCTTTGCCATTCTTGTTCACATTGTCTGGCTATCCATTCACACTAAGCATACGGGCTTGAATTGCTTGTATCTGTGCCTGGCACTAGTTTTGAGCTTGGGTCTATTGCTCCACAGCCCGTTGTATCTCGGTAATAGCCCTCATCAGGGCTGTCAAATTAACTTCATTTTCTACCATGTCGGTTGATTTAGATACTCTACGCAGTCTGCTCGTTTTTTATCTTACCCAAATTTGTGTCAATTGTACTCTTTTCGAATTAATGGTAACTCACAGAATAACCTGGATTGCATAAGCAAAATAACCAGTCTCAAGTATTTTTCAAAAGAACGTTCAAACAACAGATAGAAGATATCCCTGATACTCAAAACAGTTGAAAATGAAACAATGGCCCTGCCAGGCTCATACCACTAGTATAACAACTGAAAATAGGGGATAGATCAACCAGGCTCTAGGGGAAAGGTTTTGTTTAAGCGGATGGCATTCCGACAAGACGGCAGTTCTAACCCTTAAGAGTCTGGTTCGATCAATGATTCTAAAGGGAAAAGGACAACACCCCATTAGAGAAACAGATCTAACTCTCTAGGATCCTGATAAAAAAAAAGTAGCATAACGATAAGAAGAAAGGACTAACTCTCATAGATATGTCTAGGATTTGAGAGAAGCGAGCCTAAACAAAGGTAAAGAAAACCAACGACCCGGGGGGAACCTGGAGGAGAGAGGAACTATCCTAGAGATGTTAAGAGAAACACGAGCATGACCTCGAGAAGAAAACTACTATGTGAAGGCCAAATATGATAAAGAATAAAAACTCGGGTAAGAACCCGAAGGAGGAACTAACTTAAACGAAGAAAAACAGGAAAATCCAGGCCAAACCCAGGAAAAGAACTAGCCTAATCCAAATAAATAATTCTAACAATATACAATCAAAACATACAATAAAGAAAAATACATAATCCAACTAGGGTTAGCAACACCTAATTGGGGGGTTCTATGTTCACTATATGCAAAAGGCCGGGTTTGGTTAATTGAACAGGGTGCCTTCTGAATAGAGTCGGGTATATACCTCACATGCCTAGAGTGGTGCAGGACATGGTCAAACAGTACGCCCGAACTCTTTTACTATTTCTATGAAAGCGTACAATCAGCAATGGTTGCCCATCTTCCCAACAATCCCCGAAACGGATTAACGTTCAGGGCATCGGGTCGACCAGACAGGGGGTTGAAGAACAATGCATATGCTTACAGAAATGCTAATGAGAAATTTTAGTAGGAACCAATGATGCTTTTGAGTCTATCCCTCTTATTTGATTTTGAAAATCAGTCCCCAGCAGAGTCACCAGAAAATACTGTGGCTTTAGAATTTGGGGATTAAAAATGAGAAAATTCAAAGATGTTTTGAAAAATATTTTAAACACCTTGAAAATCAAAATTTGAAAACCCCTTTTGTTGAAAATAGTGTCGTCACTTAGTTTTTAAAAAAAATTGGCTATTGATCATGAAAACGTTAACCAGAGAAAAGAGAGTTTGGGGGCTAAGGTACGAATCGAGAAAGGTATTAGGCACCCCGTTCGCCCAACCGTAAAGTTGGTATCTACTAATCATCATTGGTTCTTTAATACGATTTTTCAAATGCATACAAGTAAAGAAAATGGGAATGAAGAGAGAACATTCAAAATTAAGTATAGAAAATACATAAGATGTGTACATAACATTCCAAAACAAATAAATGTCAAAAGAAAAAATTCTAAGTTCTAAGGCATGCAATTTCTAGCTAAAAGGACATATAGAACACACCCACATGCAATATTTATAAAAATTAACTAAACTATCACGGTTTTCATAAAAGAACAAAAATATGGTTGAAAATACTAAAATTAGCTAAACATGAATTGTTAATAAAATAAGCTAAACTATTCTAAATATGCATTTTAAAGAAAATAACCAAAACATGCATATTACAAAAATGAACTTTAGCTAACATGAAAAAAAAATTAAATGTAAGAAGATGCATAAGAATTCTAAAAGAAAACTTGTTAACAAAAAAAATAAAATGAAAATTTTATAACAAAGAGAATTTAGAGATTTAAAGGAAACGAAAATATCATAAGGAAAATTATGCTAAAAAAATGGGTTAGAAAATGTTTATTAGACTATTTAAAAAAAAGAAAACTTAATTATTTACATTTTGTGTTTTAAAAGAGATAAAGAAAATAAAAAGAAAAGAAAATAAAGAGAAGAAAAAAAAAGGAAAGAAAATCAGCTTAAAAGACTTTTTATGATTTTTAGATTTAATGAAAATAAAATAAAAATAAAGATAAAGTAAATAATTAAACACATGAAAAGAAAGAATAATTAAAATAAAGAATAATTAAACTAGCATTAAAAGGGAGGAGGGGATAGAATATTATAATGAAATCTAGAACAAATAATGAAAAGAAAATAAAATGCTATAAAAAGAAATTACCCTAATGTTAAGAGAAAAAAAAATAGAAGATAAAAAAAGCTAATAAAGAAGCTTTAAACTAATTGTAAGAAAAGAAAAATAAAAAAAATAGTGCGTTGAAAGAAAATTAAAGTTACTAATAAGTAAGCGAAAATAAATGGAGTAAAAGTGCTAATAAATGAATTTTACACTACTATTGAAAGAAAAGAAAAAGGAATAGACAGTAAAAGGTAGGAAAAAAATAATAAGATGAGAAGAAAATGAAGCAAAATATTTAATTAAAGTTACAAGAAAATAAAATGAAATGAAGTACTTAATAAAAGAAATTAGACTAACTAAAATGAAGAAAAGAAAATGGATGCTAGAATACTAAATTAACTTAATAAGAAAAGTAAAGAAAAGAAATAGAGTATTTGAATTAAATGGGTGTAATATTGACTATTACAACTATTTTTACGTAAGTGCTTTGAATTACAACAATATCGACATTACTTTGTCGTATCGTTCAATTATATTAGCACTAATTTGATGAATATACGACAATGTGCTTAGTGTGAATGTGTGAATTAAGCAATTGATTAAAAGATTAAATTAAATTAAAGCAATTAAATAAGGACAAGATTAACTATGTAGTAAGAAGGAATACATGAATTGAGATTCAATGTAACCCGATCACCCCAAAAGAGAGAGAATAGGGGTTAGAAGGACCGGGAATCCAAGCCAGAATACATGTATTGCTAAGAATCATCAAGTTAGTGGAATGAGCTCCAATTGTCTAATCTTCGAGTGGTGATCTAAGCAAGGCTTTAGGGTAGACGTCGGAGGCTCGGTATTTCGGCAGGGTTTTGGCGTCGGGGGTCGGGATCGCTCGGTATATCGGTAGAGTTTCTCTCACTCAGAATTCCTGCTGAAAACGTATGCCGGGGTATGGTATTTATAGAATTCTTCAACCAATGAGGTGTTGCCACGTTTTGGGACACGTCAGTCCATTTGGAGTTGGCGGATGCCACAATGTAAGTTGGCGGCCGCTGGGTTGGAAAAGGTTCTATTGGCGGCCGCCACAACGTGAGTTGGCGGTCACCATGTTGGCTAGGATTTCCAAGAGGTTATATTGACGGCCGCCATAATGAACATGGCGATCGCCACTTCTGGCAATGACTTAGGCAACAAGTTATCGATGGTTTGGTACAATTTCATTGGTTTTGAAAATTTTAAAGGTTTTTGATGACTAGGTTCAAATACCGAGCTTGGATTACCACCCGAAGATCGTACTGAGGTACTATTCTACCTGTTTTCATCATCGAATTCGCCTAAAATTAGCCGGGATCAAATTGGGGTGTCTACAAAGGGTGGGAGGAAACTAAGGCGGTAGTAAGATATAATGGTGTTTGGTGGCTAGATAGTCAACTCACTGTTGCCAAAGCCTGGTGCGGGTCAAGTATGATATAGGCTAGGTGTGGGGCTAGAGTAAGAAATTCAGGGAACGAGGTTGATAAAGTTTAAGAAGGGCTAGGGTTAGAGGATGCCAAAATCCATGATGAGTCAAGATCAAGGAAGGAAGAGGTGATCAATGCTAAGGAAGTAGATGAGGAGTGGCTTAAGTGCTGTGCAGTAGGTGTAATGAAGGATAACAAGATCATAGCTACAATTCAAGAGGCGATGAAGGTTGATGGCATTTTCGATATCAGCATCAAATCAATGGATGATTCAAAAGTTCTTTTTCAGTTCCCTGACCGATATGTGAAGAAATCCTTTATGCTTAATGCTAAGGACTGACTAGCTGATTGGTTTACGGTGGTTTATGAGTGGAGTTATTGGGAGGCTAATCTCAAAAGAAAAATTTGGGTTTATATCGAAGGGGTCCCCCTTCATGCTTGAAAGGAGGACACATTTTCAAGGATTAGGGTTATGTGGGGTGAAGTGGTTGGTTGGATGAGAGGTCAAGTAGAAGGTGTGATATTGAAATAGGGAAGGTATTAGTGTTAACCAATCAGAGGAAATCCATTAATCTTTTTTGTTATCTTAGTATGGGTAAGTTTCTATATCTGATTAGGTGCTCTGAACATAGCTTCAAGAAGTTGTTCACGTGGGGTAAATCATAAGGGCCAGAGGGTGATCATGGCCATGGTGCTAAAGGAGCTGGTATCCCACCAAAAAATCATAGCTCAGATGATTCAAAGGAGGGGCTCGATAAGGAGGAGAGTGATGATGATAAGGTGGCATTGATTAGCTAAGTCGAGGAATCCTTATTTGGAGCTACCAACGGTGTCATTGCAGGTAGAGGCAAAGTTGACCTTAGGGTATTTAAGGATGGACAACAGGAAGTAGAGAATAGCAAACAAAAGGAGGTTAACTGGTGTGAGAGTCAGAAGGAGAGCCAATTATAAGTAGAGAATAGCAAGCAAAGGAAGGCTAGCTTATAGGAAAGATAGAAGGAAAATGGGGGACTTTTCGAGATTGATGCCTCCAAAAGGAGGTCTGAGAATAAGGGCAATGGCACTAAACTAAGAGAACCAATAATATTTGATAGCATTGTGCAACCACAAAGCCCTAAGAAGCTGAGTCCTAATGCTCAGACATCATTTGAGGGGAGAAAAAAGAATAGAAAATGATGTTGATTGAGCTAGGCATGCTTAGCATGAATAAGGGTGGGGGATGGGAAAATCAGAAGAAAAGTAAAAAAGGACAAGCACACCCAACTTGTCTCTGGATCAATCCTCTTTTTCTACACAAGACTTTCTCAACTGAAACAAATTGATCAAAAGAGAGCTAGGCTGAACTTGTCTTGGAAATAGGGAAGCTAATGGGGCTAAGCTTTAATGCAGATAAAGAGGATGCTCTAAGGGCTATTATGGATATGGAGGAAGACGATGGGAGGCTTGTACATGGGTGGGTTGCACCTCCATGAGGATCTTATCATGCAATGTGAGGGGTTTAGGTAGGGGAAAAGAGAAGGATGGTGAGAAAGGTTGTCAAAAGTAGGCATATTCGTTTGATGTGCCTATAGGAAACTAAGTGTGAGGCTCTCAATCTACAAAAGGTTAGATCAACCTGGGGGGAACAGACTTTGATTGGGTTAGGTCTAAGGCTGAAGGCATGTCTGGGGGTTTGCTATGTGTGTGGGATAAGAACTTTTTCTCCCCGTAACAAAAGATTGTACACAGAAACTCCTTCATCCTAAAAGGTGTAGGCTAGGGATCTTTTGTGTCAGTTTTTGGTATTGTGTATGGACCTTGTGATGCCACTGATAGGCTGAGAATTTGTAATGAGCTGAGATCAATCAAGGCTACTCTAAATGTACTACGGTGTCTGAGAGGAGACTTTTATGAAAGAAAAGAAAATTAAAGAGAGATCTGGAACGGTTGGAAGAATTTAAGGCAATAATGAAAGACCCGTTCCTAGTAGACCTTCTGTAGACCTAACAAGGTTTCAACATCTGTTTTGATGATAACAAACTAAGATATCTAATTGTGCAAATGAGCTTATTTACAAAAAATTCATGATAAAGCACAATTATGGAAACAAATTGAAAGCCATAAAGAATGCAAGACAAATTATCTTTGCTGTTGTAGAGCAAGTGAAGGCAAATTGAAGATTTAGTTAATTTTTTTATATGTATTGAAATTAAGATATCTCATGATTATATTTTTTGAAACTCATAGAAGATCTTAGATGGACCATAGGTTTCTTAAAACTTGTGAAAACTATTTTTCACAGTTAAAAATATGACTTGAAGTGCCTAAAATGATTTTTAAATGAAGAAATATGGTTTATAAAGGTTTGGTCGACCGAGGAAGGGAAGTCAATCGACTGGAATCACTCTGTTGAAATTGTTCAACGATGAATAGGAAGTTCGGTCGGCCGAACTACCCAAGTCAGTCAATCGACTTGACGGAATTTGAAAAATTGGCTCCAACGGCTAGTTAAAAATTTTCATAAATTTACATGAAAGATAATCCTTATTGGAGTCTATTTAATATGTAACGTCCCGAACCCCAAGAATCCGTGAACACAACCCAAATAGTCCTGAACAAACGCTATCAACAAAGACTTTGTCGAGCACTTTTTTTTGCGACCATAATAAAAACATTGTCTGCTAACAATATACGTATCTGTCACAAAGACCAGACGAAATTTTAAAATTTTAAGACTTCATTATAATACTTATATTATTACAATCATCCATTTTACTGTTTGTACAATCATTATATAAATGTAAAACAAATACTAGGTCAGTCTTCTGTCCTTTTCCCACATGCATCCTTTGCCCTGATATTGTCCCGGATTCTCGAAACCTGAAATGGTTTTGTATACATATACATGAGCCGAAACTCGTAGGATAAAGACTAATCAAGTGTTATGCATGATTTGTGAGGTGTGATGGCTGCAACCGAAATAAAATGCAAGTTTCACCAATTATTATTTATTTATTTCCACGCACACACTCACGCACACCAGTTTGTTCTTTCCATAAAAATTTTTCAAAATGTTCATTTCTTTCACATTAAACCATATTATTTTCTCATTACCCATTTTTTCGCAAAAACTATATCACATTATAAACCGGCGTCGGGTGCAGCTTATAGATATCCCTCCCTATTACTTCTCAATAGGCTATTCAAAGCCATTGGGTAATAGATAGCTCTATAACTCACCACGACGCAATCACAACTAATGAACCGATATCGGGTGCAGCTTATAGAAACCCCCTCCCTATTCCCCCAATAGGCTACGCGAAACCATTGGGTAATGGCAGCTCTATAACTCACCACGATATAACACCACATTTTGGGGGCTAATCGTGGGCATGAGGTCCCCAACTTGCGCAAGTTTTCGGTCTTTCACCGTGGACCCGCCAGACCAACTTAATTCACATCCGTCCATACGGTTCATTATTTGTTCAAAAATGTTCAATTTTCCAAATCCGGGAGTCCAACCCACAACTGGTTCCTCTCCCCATAATTTTCACACATTATCATTTGATACTCATATCAAATTTGCCTTTTTATTTTTTTCTCATCTAATTTCGTGGGAACATTAAAAAATTTCTTTCATGTAATATACATCATAACCCCAATATATTATATCTCATATATCACATCTCATTTACCCATTTCATATAATATCAACACAAAGCTTATTCAATAGAAATCATATCATTTTAAAAAAGGATGCACCCATAATATGCATATATAAATACATTTGAAATCTATATTTCTTTCGAAAACTAGGGGTTTTAAGAAATAATTATACCAAAATCACATTCTTCAAAGACCCATTTTTGTAAACCAATATCCATCAAAACTTATTTAAACTAACACGACTCAAAACGAAAACAAATTATGAGTTCAAAACCTTTAAAATATGCCCAATCGAAGGTTTAACTAATGTAATACAGTAATCCAAAAGCTAGGTTTAATGTTCCCGAAAGTTAAATCTTTAAGAAAAACATCAAAAGTTTTGGAAAATAACCAGACCGATCAATCGGTCTCTTGCCTGCACAAGAGTACCAAGAGCATCAAAAGACCGCTTGATAAACCGATCGATTGGTCCATCGAGCCGTCCTGCTCCAGGCCTTCTTCAAACCAAAAACTTAATTTTTATTACTAACAAGCTTTTTAGCACCTTCTTAAAACAATTAGATAAGAAACAACCTTTAAAAAGAAAGAAAAAGCGTTCCAAAACCTCCCTCGGGGCGCAAAAGTTTATGTGGAGCAAAAATCATCTAAAAACCCTTTGTATAATATTTTTCTTAAAACCGTGGTTAACCATTTCTTAGAAACCCCAAAGTTCTCAAAGTATTTGACACTTTTATTTCAAAATTTCACCTTAGCATCTCATTCAACACTTCAACTCACACATCCAATTAAACATTTGTTTCAATACTATCATTTCATATTTTCATAAAACCAACCCACAATCATTAATGTATAAGAAAAGTTATATCTTTATACTTTCAAAGCCTCCTCTCATTTTTGCCAACCTCTTAGCTTTTCATCAACAACTCATATTCAAGTAATCAAAGATACTCGTATAAAATTCCCCACCGAGTCATACTTTATCTTTATATCACATATGAAATTTCATTAGGGTTTATCTTAGTTTCAAAAACTTCAACACAAATCATAGAAAACCACAAGAGTAGTCAAGATCCTACGTCAAAGAAGTTCCACCGCCAAGAATCAATCCCCGCGTGAGCTCAAACTTGCCAAAGTCCAACACATGCGACTTTAAGGGAGCTTCTAACGCATATCCACACTCTCCAACGGCCGTTCGCGCAAGGAAACAGCAAGATCTTCATCCCCAACGAACATTGAAACCCTCAAGAACCTCCAAAACTAAACCCTAGCCCACTCCTAAGCTTTAGAGAGAGAAGATAGATGAGAAGAATGACAAAATGAACCCAAAAATTGAGATTTATAGCCAATGCCCGCCACAGACCGATTGATCCGTCTCGGGGCCGATCGATCGGTCTTTCGCGACTGCACTATTGGCCCAACTTTGAACAATCATATCTCCTTCATCCGAACCCCAAATAGGATAGTTCTTATGCTCAAACTGAAGCCTCAGAAATCCACTTTTCAATGGTTCAAACCTCATATCAGGATTCATTTTGTAGAAAATGTTATGACCAATTTAGTGAAGGTATGTCACTTTTTTTCACACACTTTTTACATATTTTTTGTCCGACCATCCATTAGAGCCTCAAATTCTTCTTCTAACATATTTTTCATGTGCTTCCAAGCTCAAAACACACACTAAGATCGAGTTTTAATTTTTACACCCATCAACACTTAATCATTTCTAAAAACAAAACGGGTCAGGGTCTCACATGATAGGTTTTTCCCAAGTTATGAGTGGATTAGCATCTTTAAAGTGCAACAATGGGGTCTTCCTAGGCTTCTATCTTATCATAGCCCCATCTTCTTAATAGATGAGGTGCTGGACTAGGTGCCTAAGCCTTTTAGATTTATTTATTCTTGGATCGGTATTGCTGCTTTCAAGAAGATTGTACATAATGCAGAGGCTCAATGAGAGGGGGGAGGTTGGGGTGGCTTTGTTGTCCATAACAAACCATTGAAGCTCAAAAGGAATAAAATACAACCGTGTTCAATAATATTGAAGGTCGAATAACAAAAGCTGAAAAAGACCTACTTGAGATAGATATAGCAGAAGAGAGTGGTGCCATTCAAGAGGGCCAAATAGCATCCAGAAAAGAGTTGAGAGCAAGGTTATAGTGCCTTCATAAGAGAGCTGAGAACCTATGAAGACGTAAATCATGGAAAAATTGGCTAAAGTTGGGGGGATAGAAACACTACAGTCTTCCACACCATAGCAAATAATAGTTACAAAAGGAACTTCATTGGGCAGATTACTCAAGATTGACGGACTTAGCTCAGCCTCAGGAGGTAAAGAAGGGTGTTACCAAATTCTTTTATGAAATATATAAAGAAGTCAAATGGAGGAGGCCTCAGTTTGGTTGTGAGATGTCGAAGACTCTGGGCATGGACAGTAGGCTTCAATTAGAGACCCCCTTCACTTCTACTAAGGTGTTCAATGCTATTAGGAGTTGTGGTGGGAACATATCCTCGGGCTAAAATGGATTCAACTTCAAATTCTTCAAGTAGTTTCGGGAGGTGGTTAAACAAGATGTGATGATATTCATGGGGGAATTCCATGAACATGGTAAGATTATCAAGTGCCTAAACTCCTCTTTCTTTACCCTTATCCCTAAAGTTGAGTGCCCTCAATCTTTGAAAGAATATAGACCTATTAGCTTCGTGGGATCAATATACAAAATCCTTGTTAAAGTGCTAGTTGGTAGATTGAAATGTGTTATGGATTAAGTGATAGATGAGAAACAAACTACTTTTGTTTAATGGAGATAAATCTTGAATGAGATACTCATCATTAATGAAATTATTGAAAAATGGAAGAAAAGAAAAAAGTGTGGCCTTATTCTTAAAATATATTTTGAAAAAGCCTATGATAGTGTGTTCTGAGGACACCTAATCTAAATTATGAAGCTTATGGGGTTTGGCCCAAAATGGTGCAACTGGATGTGGGAGTGTATGTCTTCAGCATTCATCTCTATTCTTGTGAACAGATCTCCCTCTAGGCAATTCAAGTTGGAGAGATGGATTAGACAAGGGGACCCTCTTTCCCCCTTTTTATTTAATTTGATGTGGAAGGTCTTAATGTTATGCTAGACAAAGCTAAGGCTTAGGCTGATTATGTGGGTGGAAGTTGTGGCACAGGGGTTAATTATAATTCATCTGCAGTTTGCAGATGAAACTATCATCTTATGTAGCCTTGTTGAAGAGGAGGTGTTGTGCATCAAAAGGATCCTCAGGCGCTTTGAGCTAACATCTTGCTTAAAGGTTAACTTCTCCAATAGCATGGTTTGTCGAGTGGGAGTCTCAGAGGCCAATTTAGGGATCTATGTAGCTCAACTTAAATGTAAAGTGGGCACCCTTCCATTAAGATATCTAGGTCTCTCAATGGGTATGAGTCTAAGGTTGATAAAAAAAAACCTGGGACACTCTAATGGAGTTATAAGAAAAGGTTAGTACATTGGGAGAAGAAGATCCTATCAAAGGCAGGGAGATTACAACTTATCAAAGTTACTGCTCCCTATATAAGATTCCTTGTAGTGTTCTGCACTAGTTAGAGAGAATCCAGAGGAGATTTCTTTTAAAAGATGAAGGCTCAATCGAAAGACTGCATTTGGTGGGCTAGGATAGGGTCATTCTTAGAAAAGAAGCTAGTGGCTAGGTGTGACTAATCTAAGAATAAGAAGTGAAGCATTACTTGTTAAGTGGTGGTAGAAGTTTGGGTGTGAAAAAAATTAGCATGTGGAGGAAAGTTGCATACAACAAATACTATAGGCAGTTCAAGGAGTGGCTACCTTCAGCGGTGGGGGGCTTCAAATGCCCTGCACTATAGATGGATATCATTAAAGTGGGATCAACTGAGGGACCAATTAAAGACGTGTTTGGTGAGAAATGCAGGCTTAAGCTTGGGGATGGGTTTGAAATTAGCTTTTAGGATGATTGTTGGGCTGATGTGCAACCTTTTAGATGGCTAGTCCCTAGACTATTTTTGCACTTAGTGCAAAAGGAAGTTTCACTCTAGCCTCTATACCAGAGGAACCTACTGCAAAACGTTTGGAACATGCAGTTCCGGAGACTGTTTTATGAGTGAGAAAGAAGTGAATTCAATCAGTTGTTGGAAAGCTTGAAGAATTTGATGCCGAGACTGAGTGTCAAAGATGAACTCAGGTGGGAAGGGGCAATGGCATTTTTTCTATTAGCTCCTTGTGTAGAGAACTTGAGCTGAGGAAAGGAAATACAAAATCCTATTTGAGGGAGGTTTGGGTTAAGTACATCCCTCCTAAGGTACAACTCTTTGTGTTGATGGCTCTCACCAACAGAATTACCACTAAGGATCTTTTGTCAAGATGGTTGATTCTCCCCATTTCTAGCTCTATAACCTGTGTACTATATGTGGAACTGATATTGAGTCACGTCCGTCACATGTTGTTGCTTTGCAAGTGGCCTTGGAGGGTCTGGTCTGGTGTTTTGGATTGGCAGGGCCTTAGTTAGGTATCCCTAAAGACCTTCATGATCTATTGCTGTGGTGGAGAGGTATCAAACACAAAGGGTTAGCCTCGAGGATCTAGGGATGTCTTTTTTATCCTGCAACCTAGGAAATTTGGTTGGCACAAAATAAGAAAACTTTCTAGCGAGCTGAAGTGGGTTAGTGCCAAGTAGTTGAAGAGATGGAGATCAAGGTAGCAATGTAGGGCAAATCATTTACAGAACCATTAGCCTTAATGATGGATGATTTTGTCTTTAAGATTAATGCTGTTAAGAGCTTCAAAGTACTTGTACGCTTGTGACTTGCATGCCTAGGTGTTGGTTAGGCTTGATGAGCTACTGGTTTGACGCTGCTAAGTTGAGTTGTGGATATATTGTGTGAGTGCTTCTAAGTTGCTGATGCTGTACTAGCTTGCTCTTTCCCTTTGGCTTGAGGCCTTTTTGCTTAAGGAAGATCTAGCGGTATGTTATGTTTGTGCCTTTTTGGGTTAGTGCTTCTTGCTGTGTTGGCGAGGCTGAGTTCGTGAGGCAAAGTTGTGTTTCTATACCGTGAAAGTAATTGCAAGGTTATGTGTATGTTGAATGCTGCTAAGTCACACGGTCACTAATCGGTATGTAAAAGTACCGATCCAATTCCAAAAAATATTCTATGTTAGGCCTCAAAATTATATTTAATAAATTATTTTGTAGTATTTTTATCAACAGCATCATAGGATGCAGCATGGAGGAGAAACATGATGTAAAACGGGACCAAAAAGGACAAAAACGGCAAAATGAGAATTTCAAGGCAAAACCATCTAGACGAAATTTCTAGCGTCGAATGGAAGTCGTTCAATAAGAAAAGCGTCTGGATGGGAATACCCAATGTCCGGACGAAACTATACCCGAGAGAAAACCATTCGGACGAAATTATTCCCTATTTGGACAAAAAAGGCACTGGACCAAAATTATCTTGATGGAATTAATTTCGTCCAGACAAAATCGAGAATCACAGCTCAGCTACAACGCTGCAACCATAGGGCGTGGATCACTACTATATATAGTTGGCATGGGGAAACTAAACATATAATTCTGAAATCTAGAGAGACGGCTGAGGAGATCAACTTGAAGCCAATCTGGAAGGCTCGAAAAATGACAAGAAGACGAAGACGGTGGCCTGGGATTCCAATCTTTGTTAACTCTTCATAAATTCGAGCTTCAACATGAGCGGCTAAGCTCTTTTTGTTCTTAAGGGATGATGAATTCCTAGTTTGGTATTTTAGGATTAGTTCAGACTTTTTGTTTCGTTCTTATTTAGGATTTAATTCGTTGTGTGATTTTGAGACATTGACTTTTGATCAACAAGCTTTTAATTTAATTATTTTGTTTTCATTTTTAGTTTCTATTATTATAAAAATGAGATCATGTAACTATTATCTTTGCCTCTTGATATTCGAACGTAAGATATTTTATGCTTCGATAGAGCGGGTCGTGCTTCAAACGATTTGTATCAAAATCTTAGGTAGAGCATGTCATGTTCGGATTCAGGTTTATCCTCTTGAAAATCCATATCGGTCTTGTAATCGCAATTGTATTGGGTTGAATCGTTTAAAGATGAATTAGAGTTTGAATGAAACTAATCTACTGGTTATGGAGGATTCAAATTCTTAGGGATTTTTCTCCAACTTTAACTCTTATTTCATATTCGATAGTTGTTTAGTTTAATTAGAATTAGTTTACAAATCAAACTCTTTTTCTAAAAAGAAAACTGAGGATAAAATATTTTGATAAATAAATCATAATTGCATTAAATATCTGAGGATGATATCTGGACTTTAGCCACTATGCGGACCTTACCAATTTTTGGGACCGTTGTCGGGGATTTAATTTACGGCTACGATTTATTCGTTAAATATTTTTATTTAGTTTTTATTTTCTTCTCAAATACTATCATGAACTGCATCTCTTCCTTTTATAGGTTCTCGAAGATTAATCCAACAAAGGCAGGATCTTGGAATAAGCTGGCGCAAAGACAAACAAAAATTTCATCGCTGTCTATGCACTGTGAGTTTTACGTTTTTACTTTTGTTTTTAATATAAAAAAACTAGATTTAGGGGACTTACAGCCCACTTCCAGTATTTTTTTTGCTTATTATGGATGCTCGGCCGCCGATCCACACGTCTATTTTTAACTCCCTTTGACTCTAAAATTGGTCGTACTTTTCAAACGGCCCTATGAGCTTCACTCACTTCACATCCCACACACACTACCATGGCAGACCAACATTAGGAAGACCCTTTGGTTAAATATCTAATCGAGTACTGCATCCCTTTAGCATATGTGTCACCATCTTGTCTCCAGCCTCTTGTAGTTGTAGCAACGCACTATGAAATCAAATCCACCATAATTCAAATGATCCAATCTTTCTGTAGATTTGGTAATGAGGATGCCTACAAGCACAAAGACGAATTCCTAGAAATCTACTTAATAGTTTAAATTAGTAATTTTTATGATGAAGCACTTAAAATTAAGTTGTTCTCGTTCTCCCTTAAAGATAAATCTAAACATTGGCTTAACTTCTTATAACTGAACACCATCACAACTTGGGCTAAATTACAACATGAATTCTTAAAAAAATATTTTTCAATTGGTAAAACCAATTAAATCAGATGCGCTATCACTAGTTTCACTCAACTCGATGGAAAAACCCTTCACGAGACTTGGGAACGCCTTAAGGATCTTATTAGAGCTTGCCTTTATCATCAGGGGCCAAACTGGCAATTTGTTCAGTGCTTCTATGATGGGTTCACACCTCAACATCGTCAGTTCATTGACGCTTCCTTTGGTGGAACTCTCATGTTAAAAAATGAGAATGAGGCATGGAGCATTTTTTAGAGCTTGAGTGAGAACTCTCAACACCATGCCTCAGCCTCTCGTATAGACCGGTCCATAGCTTCTTCCACCTCAAAATCCCGAGGCATTTGTGAGATTGCACAATCTCCCGACCTAGTTGCCACCCTGACACAGACTCTGAGTCAACTTTGTTTAATAGTCCAGCTGCAGCACCTGCTGCATCACCTTCTGCTTTCACAAGCCCATGTGCCTTGTCTGCCAACCCAGCTCACTATGTCACTAACTGCCCATTTGCTGCATAATACCCTGAGTTTGTGCAAGAGCAAGTCAACGCAGCCCAAGGATTCTCCTGTCTACGTAACGATCCATCCATTCTCCAATACCAATAACCCAGATTGGAAAAATCACCTGAATTTCTCCTGGCGACAGCAACCCAATCAGGGTAATATCCCAGCACCACCTCCGAGGCCAGTTTTCCAACCATCCTACAATCAGCCGACTTACCCATCTCCTGTCCATCAAACTGCACCTCTGGTCCATCCTCAAAACACCGCATTTAAGGAGAAGGTGTTAAAAGCCTCGTAAGAACTGGATTCGAGAACCCAACTTTTGAGTTCTCAATGTTAGTCTATTACAAAGCTAGAAATATAAGTCGGGTAGCTAGTAGCTAATAGCTCTATGAGCTGTCATGAGGACGGCAAACTACCTAGTCAGCCAGTAACCAATCCTAAGGGACAGTTTGCCGTAAAGAGTCAGCCACCTCTTAGTAGTGATTTACATGAACAGGCATAGGTAGTTATTACCTTGAGGAATGGAGGAGAGCTTGAGATTCGTCCCGAGAAGCCTATACCATCCACGACCCCTTGTGATCCAGAGTCGTCTGAAGGCTCCAAGACCGACCCTTCTTCCTCATCTCACATACCGTCAGCACGTGCTGATATATCACCTCCTCCAGCACCCACATCCTTTCATGATTCACTAATGACTCCAGTTCCTTCTCCATCCGAACTATGAGCCCCATTTCCTATGCGTATCAATATGCCACCACTCTTATGTAAAAAGGGAGCAGTGATGGACGACATGCTTGAGCTTTTCAAGAAAGTCAAGATCAACCTGCCACTCTTAGATGCCATAAAGTAGGTTCCCTTTTACGCTAAATTCGTAAAAGACCTTTACACCCAAAAGCGTAAGTCCAAAAGTAACATCCCAAAAAAAGTCTTCCTCACCGAGCAGGTCAATGCATTTATAGGGCAAGACACCATCCCCAAACTCAAAGACCCAGGGACTCCTGCCATCTCATGTGTCATTGGTAATCACTTGATCGACTGTGCCCTCCTCGACTTAGGAGACAGTGTCAATCTCTTCCCCTACTCGGTGTACAAGCAATTTGGGCTAGGCAAGCTCAAACTGACACCGGTGACTCTTCAGTTAGTTGACCGGTCAGTTAAAGTACCTCACAGAGTTAGAGAAGACATACTTGTCAAGGTGGACAAGTTCCTTGTCCCAGTTGACTTCATTGTCGTAGGCACCGAGCCTGACCCATAGTTCTGACGACAAACACCCATCATCCTCGGTTGACCTTTCTTAACTATGGCTAATGCATGTATAAATTGTCGAACATGGGTGATGGATGTTTCATTCGGGGATACGAAGCAGAGCTTGAATATCTTTCATGCCTCTCAGCAGTCCCCACAACATTCTGACTGCTTCGCAGTCGATGTGATAGAAAACGCTACTGAATCAACGTTACCCTTCATATTTGGTGACGACCCCTTAGAGACATGTCTGGAACACTTTGGAGCCGACGTCTTTGATGTCGAGCAGTCCATTAGTGATGTCTACTCCCTTCTCAAGTTCGCCGACTACCTCGACACTCCACCGTAGAAGTTTTGATTTAAGCTCCTATAGCCTCTATCATCCATCCCTGCTATGCCCTCTCTCAACTCACCATCAGGCCTTGAGCTTAAACTACTTCAAACTTCGCTCAAGTACGTATTTCCAGAGCCCAATAGCACTTTACCCGCCATCATCACCTCTGATTTGACCTCCGATTAGGTGAGTTAACTTGTAGAGGTTTTGAGAAACCATAGATGAGCCATAGGGTGGTCAGTAGCCGACTTAAAAGGAATTGATCCCTCCGTTTGCATACATCGCATTGCGAAGATGATGCAAAACCGACCTAAGAAATGCAATGGAGACTCAACCCGAACATAAAAGAGGTTGTCCTAAAGGAGCTTGTGAAATTGTTAGACGCATGTATCATTTACCCAATTTATGACAGTAAGTTAGTGAGCCCAACCCAAGTAGTCCCTAAGAAGTTCGGGCTCACCGTTGTGCAAAATGATAAGAGAGAGTTGGTACCTACACGCACCACTACAGGTTGGCGAGTGTGTATTGACTACTGCAAGTTGAATACTACTACTAGGAAAGATTTCTTTCTGTTGCCCTTTATTGACTAAATCTTAGAATGCTTAACAAGCCAAAGTTCTTTCGGCTTCCTAGATGGTTACTCTGGGTACAACCAGGTACTTGTCTACCCCGAGAACCACGAGAAGACCACCTTTACCTGTCCATTTCGCACTTTCGCCTATCGACGTATGCCTATTGGCGTGTGTAATGCATCAATCACTTTCCAAAGGTGCATGGTGGCTATCTTTTTTGACATGGTCAAGAAATTCCTTGAAGTTTTTAGGGATGACTTCTCAGTATTCGGGTCCTCGTTCGACGATTGTCTCCAAAATTTAACGAAAGTACTCAAACGTTGTATAGAGACAAATCTTGTGCTCAGCTTGGAAAAGAGCCATTTTATAGTTCAATAGGGAATAGTGCTAGGGCATATTGTGACAAAAAAGGGGGATTGAAGTCGACAAATCTAAGTCGACCTCATTTCAAAACTTCCTCCCCTTCTTCAATTCAACAGGTACGATCATTTCTAGGACATGATGGCTTCTACCGTAGGTTCATTAAGGGCTTCTCTAAGATTTCTAAGCCACTCTGTGACCTTCTTCCAAAGGACATCCCTCTCATCTTTGACGAGTACTGCTTGTGAGTATTTGAGCAGCTCTGAGATTCCCTTTCTACGGCACCCATTATGCAGCCACCCGATTAGTCCCAACCTTTTGAGATCATGTGTGACACATCAAATTATGTTGTAGAAGCTGTCTTAGGTCAACGAGTCAATCGCATTACTCATGCCATATACTACGCCAGTAAGACCCTCACCAATGCATTGTTGAATTATACCACTATCGAGAAGGAATTATTGGCCATAGTCTTCACACTTGACAAGTTTGGATCCTACCTCTTAAGCTAGAAAGTCATCATCTATACAGACTATGCTACCCTATGACACCTACTGTCCAAGAAAGACATTGAGCTCTGACTCATCCACTGGATCTTTCTTCTGCAAGAATTTGATCTTGAGATCCGTGATAAAAAGGGGACCAAAAACTCCGTAGCCGACCACCTCATACATCTTATAGTTGCCTCCTCTAGTGACTCCACTCCTCTACGAAACTCGTTTCCAGACGACCAACTCTTAGCAATCACTGGCACCCAGCATCCATGGTATGCCGACATTGTCAACTATTTGGTAGTTGAACGCATCCTATCTCACTAGTTTAAACTAGATAATGATCGGTTCTTCTCTTAAATCAAGTTCTACTTTTAGAAAGACCCAAAACTATTTAAATATTGCTCCGACCAACTAATTCGTCGATGTGACCTAGAATCCAAGGTGAATAGCATCTTGACTTTCTATTATTCTCTTGCTTGTGGAAGACACATTAGTGGCAAGAAGGTGGCAACAAAAGTCCTCCAAAGAGGTTTCTACTGGCCCACGATCTTTAAAGATTCTCATGAATTCTACCGAGCCTGCTTACGATGCCAACAAACTGGCACAATTTCATCCAAGGGCATGATGCCTTTAAACCCCATCCTCGTTGTTGAACTTTTTGACATTAGGGGCATCGACTTTATGGGACCATTTTCAAGGTTGTGGTAAATGGGTCAAGGCTGTGGCAACCAAATCGAACGACCACAAAGTTGTGGTCAAATTCCTCCAATCCAACATCTTTAGTCGTTTCGATTTCCCACGAGCTATCATCAGTGATAGAAATACTCATTTCCTTAATAAGTACTACTCTGCCTTGGTTCGTTGATACTCAGTTACTTACAAGGTAGACACTCTTTACCATCCCCAAACTAGTGGCCAGGTCGAAGAATAAAATCGAGAAGTCAAGAACATTCTGACAAAGATCATCTGTCTTGATAGAAAGGATTGGTTCGAAAGGCTTGACGATGCTCTTTGGGCCTATCGCACAGCCTTCAAGACCCCTATAAACATGTCCTCATACCGTCTTTTTTTTAGCAAAGCGTGTCACCTTCTGATCAAGTTAGAACTTATAGCATATTAGGACATTAAAACGTATAACTTTGATATGACTGTTGTTGGTTCCCACGGAAAGCTTCCGCTTAGTGAGCTCAAAGAAATCGGTAACGAGGCTTACGAGAACTCTCATACCAACAAAGCTCGGATGAAAGCTTTTCACGATAAACACATTCATCGTAAATTGTTCGAACCAAATCAGAAGGTATGGTTGTTCAATTCCAAGCTACAGTTACTTCCCAGCAAGCTCCAATCTCGGTGGGATGGCCCGTTTGTGATGACACACGTCTACCCTCATAGTGCTTGCGAATTGCTCAACCCTCGTTTGGGTAAGCATCGTATAGTTGATGGTTAGTGCCTTAAACCATACATCGAAGGCATCTCTATCGACCCCACCATAGAGGCAATTGACCTTCTTAATCCCATCCTCCCGAATCACTAACCGACCACTACGTCTGGTTGAAAACGTTAAACTTAGCCCTAGTAGGAGGGAACCCAGATTTTCATAGATGTAAGGAAAGATCATTTAAAAAAACTCTCATCCACCCGAACAAAATCACTCCCATCCAGACGCATTCCTTTTTGTGGGTAAATCGTCCAGACGCAAGTACTTTCATCTGCATAAAAATGGATCTAACCCTACTGACACGTCGCAGCGCTTTAACTTTTCTTTCAATTAATGACCCTAACATTCCATTCGAACGAAATCCCCACCGTCTAAACAGAATCTGAAATGCTATGTTCTTTCCTAACCACACTTCTCAGGCATTAATTGCACGTGTCATTTCGTCCGAACAGATGTACTTTATCCGGATGAAATTCAAATGTAAGTGACATTTTTAGAAACCACAATAAATTCCCCTTCACCTCGTAAATCTTAGCATCTCACCGATTCAAATTTTGTCTAGAGGAAAGAACCCCTGTCTGAAGGAAAACGTTTATGTCCCCCTTTTATACGGACAAAATCCCCACCGTCCAGACGAAATTCTTTCTGGCCATGTTTTGTCTGGACGAAATTCCCACCTTTCGGACATAATTCACCCCGCTTATAAATAAGTGGCCAACCCTTTTCATTTTTTCACAACAGTCACTCTCACCGTCTCTTTCTCTCAAACTCTCTCACTCATCTCCTAAGATCTAATGGCTTCCTCTTCCCGTTGACCATCTAAAAAGGGCAAAGGCACCTCCCACACGTCCTCTTTGAATTCTCTTATTTTTGAAACATTTTCAAAATCCCAAAAATCTCGGCGCCACAGTATTTTCTGGAGACTCTGTTGGGGACTGGTTTACAAAATTAAATAAGAGGACTAGACTTGAAAATATCATTGGTTCTTAATAAAAAATTTCTCATTTTCATTTTCGTATGCATGTGCATTGTTCTTCAAACTCCCCTGCCTGGTTGACCCGATGCCCTGAACGTTCATCCGTTTTGGAGATTGTTGGAAAGACGGGCAAACCTTACTGACTGTACATTTTCATAGGTAGAGTAAAAGAGTTCGGACGTACTATTTGATCATGTCCTACACCACTCCAGGCATGGGAGGTATATATCCAGCTCTATTCAGAAGGTACCCTGTTCGATTGACCAAAATTGGCATTTTGCATATAGTAGCCTAGAACCCCCCATTAGGTACTGCTAACCCTAGTAGGATTATGTGCTTTTTTAATTATATGTTTTGATTGTGTATTGTTAGGATTGTTTGCTCGGGCTTAAACTAGTTCCTCTTTTGAGTTCGGCTCGAATTTTCTCTTGTCCTTTGATTAGGTTAGCTTTTCGTCTTCGATTTCTTACCCGGGCATTGCTTTCACCATGTTTGGTTTCTCCTCCATAGTTTTCTTCTCGGTAGTAATGCTCGCGTTTCATTTTGAAACCTTTAGGGTAGTTTCTCTCTCTTTTGGGTTCTTCCCGAGTTGTTAGTTCCATACCCCTACCTTTGTTTAGGCATGTTTCCTTCAGATCTTTGTTAGACCCTTGTGAGCTAGTTCTGTTTCCCTACCGTTATGCTTTAGAATCCTAAATCAAATCGATCTGTTGAGGGTTAGAGGTATTTCTTATCGTGAGCGCTGTCTATTTAGATAAACCACCTCTTTAGAATTTAGGTGATCCCCTTCTCATCCATCATTCTGGTTTTTAGGTCATCCTATTGTTATGCTATCAGTATGAGCCCGATAGGAGCATTGTTATAGCATCCGTGTTTATGATTTGTTATTTCAGGTATCTGGGATGCTTGCTATCTATCGTCAGAATTCTAATCTGAGAAGTGTTTGATATTGGTTATTCTGCTTTTAGGATCCAAATTTTTCTACAGGTTTACCATTGAGCCGAGAAGAGTACAGTTAACACGTGTTTGGGAGAGAACAGAATCAGGCAGACATCACAGAGTGTTCGAACAGTCAGCTAAAATGGAAGAGAATAAGGTGAACTTGACGGCTCTAATGAGAGCCATTACTGAGATACAAAGAGCTGTAGAGCAGCAGACCCAAGCTCAAAATCAGTGTCAGGCGCAAATTCAGGCAATTCAAGCCCGTATGCCTATCGTGAATGGACAGCTGGATGACACAAATGAGAATGGTGAAGACTTCTAGGACGATAACCAAGAACAGAATGTACCACAAGTTGTTGTGCCACCTTAGGTTCCCCGTCCGATGGTGGTAGAAGAGGAGAATACTGCCTAGTCTAAGAATTCGCGCTGGCGGATAAGATTGACCGAATAGAGAAGGTACTAAGGAAGACAAAGAGAGTAAAAGAATACAGGCTGAATGTAGGTGGCTTGTGCATATTTCCAGATGCAAAATTGCCAAAAAAATTCAAAATGCCGGAGATGGAGAAATTTAATGGTACTGGAGATCCCCGCATTCATCTGAGAATGTATGTCGAAACCCTATCCCCCATGGGGATTGATGATTAGCTTAACGTCCAACTGTTTCACCGATCACTTTCTGGGGCCGCACAGAGATGGTTTCTTTCTTTGGAGGTTGCCAAAATTAGGACTTTGGAGGACATAGCCACAGTTTTTGTCAGTCAGTACAGCTACAATGTTCAACTAGATGGCACCGCTAGAGAGCTCGAGACCACTCGATAGGAGAGCTAGGAAATTTTTGTTGATTTCTTGACTCGATGAAGGGATAAAGTCGCTAAAATGACAAACTGACCCACTAAAAAGGAACAAGTGAGGATCGTGGTTAAGAATCTACAGTCTCCACTAAACGGTACCTTATCACTCAGCCGCTTTCTACCTTTGAACAGTTGTTTGATGCTGAAGTATAGATTAAAGATGCCATTTAGTCTAGGGATATCAAGAAAGCTGAACCTAGCTAAAAACCTAGAAGAACATTCACAGCAAACAACCAAAACCAAACTGCCACCACCAACCTCGTGTCTCGCTCGAACGAGGTAAACCTTCTGAACCCGTCTTCTTTCACCCAACAATCCAACAATACCCATCAGTCACACAACAGTCAATAGCATCAAAGGCCAAGGATGGTGTTCACTCCCCTCAACATTTCTTTATCCACTACCTTGAGTCGACTCGTCGAGAAAGGGCTTATCAAGCCATTGGACCCCCATGCCTGTACCTGATTCCCTATCGCCAAGGTTTAATGCTTCTCAATACTGCGCCTTCCACCAAGGTCACGGACACCTAACTGATAAGTGCCTAAGACTCCGACATGAAATCCAGAACGTTATCGACAACAAGGTGATCCCGCCAGCATCTGCTACTCCAAAGCCAAATGTCACGACTAACCCACTGCCAAATGATGTCAGGCAGGCTGGGTTAAATTACATGTCTCTATGGGAATCAGAGGACCCGAGCTGATATATCTGTCCAGTAAACCTGCCATGTCCTCACGTTTCAGCTACTGAAGACCAAGCAGTTTGTTCATTGATTATGATCAAAAATGGCTGGGATGTCATAGAGGAGTGGAATGATAACGACTAAGAAGGATATCAGGGAGCAATTCAAGAGGAGGAGCGCAACGAAGAAGATTGTTGGCCTTTGGATTACCTAGCCCGACCTTATGGGTTTGTCTACGTGCTTGATGGCATTACTCTTCTCCAACTTTTCAAGGAAGAGATATATGTCGATGAGATGCAGTCCTATTGGCTGGTAAGGATCGTGCTAAAATTAGACAGAGCAGAGTGGACCAATTTCTGGGCGGCTCGAGAACAGCTGGTGGACTTTAACAAAGAGGACATATGGAAAGAAATTGATACTACGTGGGCCATTGAAGATGGTGAGGAGAGAAGAGAAAGAATAGCAATCGGTGATTTAGGCGATTTATGGGCATTTAAAAGCCCTCCGCCTGTGAATGAGGTACGATAGACTAGCGACACGATAACGGAATTATGGGATCCCGAGGAAGGGATAGAATATCTGACCAAAAATGGGCGACATTTCAAGCCAGCCTAGCTAGAAAAGGGGCAATCAAGCAAAAAAGGAAAGGAGAAAGAATAAGAAGAATAGGATGATGTAGTGCAGAAGCAGTTAAAAAGATGCAAGCCAATATCAGCATTTGGGGGCTACTGATGGCGTCGCATAAACACAGACACGATGTGCAAAAGGTTTTGAATAAAGCCAGCGTTTCGATAGATGCCACACGGAGAAATTGATTGGACTTATTCGGTCGACAGTAGAGCTGAAAGTCATTTGTTTTTTTGGATAAAGATCTACTAGCAGAGGAAAGGAATCATAACAAGCTGCTACACATTACCATTAAATTCCTAGACCAGTGGCTTCCCGTGACTCTTATTGATAACGGGTCTACATTAAATATATGGCCACTCAGAACAACACTCTGTTTAGGACTAAAGACGGAGCACTTCACACCGAGCAATCAAGAAGTCCAGGCCTATGACAACACAAGGAGGGACGTACTGGGGCTAGTATCGTTCATGATTCAGTAGGGCCCTTGAAAGAATCAATCGAGTTTCATGTACTAGATGTACCGGTATCTTTCGACCTGTTATTGGGTAGACCATGGTTGCATGACCCAAGTGTCCAGGATGTACCGTCGACTCTTCATCAAAACTAAAATTGATAAGAAACGGGGTAGTTCTGACTATTCATGGGGAAGACAGCATTCATCCCCTAAGGGGAGAAGAAGGCTCAACTCTGTTGGAAGTATAGCATGGTGAAGGTGATGTATCGCTCAGTGATTTCCAGTTCGATGAAGCCTAGGCTGTACAGATGTTACTGAATGAGGAGGAAATGTACATCAACCCGCAAGCAATAACAATGAGGAAGTAAATGTCCTTTTTCGCTGGTATGGGATTAGAACGTAAGCAGTAGGGTATCCCAAAACCCGTCCAGGTATTGTCGACTTCGCACCGTTTTGGTCTTGGGTATGAGCCAATGAAAGAAGATTTGGAGGGGCCTAAAAGGGACAAAATGCCAATTATTCTACAACGCTCAATAGGTACTTTGTCAAAGAAGGGGAAGATTTCCCATACTGCGGCTTTCCAAAACCATGGATCGACAAAGAAATCAATCAAAAGCTGCCAGGGCTAGAGATCTTTTTTGGCCATCAGTTGTTTGATACAGAGGAGAAAGAGACAGTGTAAGAGGAAGAGAAAGATGAGAAGATTCAAGTGGAAGACTGGGCCAACAAGCTTAACAGAATCGACATGAGAGTGTTGTTCAGTGAAGAGATGGCACAGCTACACGTAACTGACCCAGACTGCTTTATGATGGGCTTTAGTACACCAGCTGGTAATGTGTAAGTTGTTTGTCTTGAGTCTGAGTCAAAGTCTGAGTCAGTGGTTGAGGGCACGTTTGTTTGTGCACCTCTCCCTGTTTATGCTTTTGAGTTTGTAATTCTATCTTCCTTCAATGAAATGAACAAAATTTTCAGTTACTCTGATTTGTTTGATTTATTTCTTACACTTTCTGATGATTTTGAATTCGACGGGGATATCCCCGAATAAATAAGAGTTTTAATAAAAAGAGAAAAAGAAATGCATGCCCAACTTATAATTGAAAAAACTTTGTCAATAAATCTGGATAATAAAACTAACCCACAAAATGTACAAATTGATTATTCTTTATCCTTAGTTGAACAAAAATAATTAATAACTTTATTAAACGAATTCAAAGATGTATTTGCATGGTCTTATAAGGATATGTCCAGAATTGATCCTGACATTATCCAACACCATATCACCTTATACCCTGATGTCAAACCGGTCAAACAAAAATTAAGACGGATTCGGCCAGAATGGGCTCTAAAGATCAAAGAAGAAGTTACCAAATGGGTCAACACCGGATTCCTAATGGTGATTGAGTATCCAAAATGGATAGCCAATATTGTGCCAATTTTAAAGAAAGACAGTCATATCCGAGTCTGCGTGAATTTTTGGGATCTCAACAAGGCTAGCTCGAAAGATGATTTTTCTTTACCACACATCAATGTCTTGGTAGACAGTACAGCGGGGCATGCTTTGCTATTATTCATGGATGGCTCCTCTAGGTACAACCAAATTTTAATGGATCCCAAAGACAGAAAAAAGATGACGTTCACGACACCCTGAGGCACCTATTGCAATCGTGTGATGCCATTTGGCTTAAAAATGCACAGGCAACCTATTTGAGGGCTGCCACTACTTTACTGTATGACATGATATATAAGGAGGTTGAGGTATACGTGGATGACATGATAGTCAAGTCTAAATATCGGGATGACCACATCACAACACTGCGAAAGTTCTTTGAAATGATTCAGAAGTACAAGATGCGGCACAACTCACAAAAGTGTGCCTTTGAAGTTACTGTCAAAAAATTCTTGGAATTTTGATCACTCAACGAGGCATTGAAGTGGATCCTGCGAAGATCAAGGTAATCTTGAAAATGCCTCCACCAAAGACCGAACGAGAAGTCAGGGGCTTTGTTGGTAAGATACAATTCATCAGTCGATTCCTTGCAAAACTGACAACTACTTGCGAGCCGCTCTTCCGTCTACTGAAGAAAGGAATTGATTTTGAGTGGGATCAGAAATGCCAAGATGCCTTTGATACCGTATGAAAGTACCTACAAATTCCACCTGTTCTAGCTCCTCCCAAACCTGATAGGCCACTAATCCTCTACTTGTCAATGACTGATTCAACTATGGAATGTATGCTAGCGTAAGAAGGTGAAACTAGAATAAAAAAGGCTGTCTGCTACTTAAGCAAGAAAATGATAAAGTCAAAAATACGATACACACCACTAGAAAAGACATGTGGACTTTGATTTGGGCTTCTTGAAAATGGAGACATTATATGCTGTCTTTCATAGTAAATATCATCTCCCAGATGGATCCATTGAAGTACCTATTTGAAAAGCTGGCACTGACAGGAAGGTTGGCCCGATGGTTGTTGTTGTTATCAGAATTTGACCTCAGATATGTCACCTGGAAGTCAGTCAAGGGTTAAGCAGTGGCAGAATTCCCGGCTGACCAACCAGTCGAGAGAGGTGAAGACATGGAGTTTTAGTTTCCTGACGAATAGCTAATGAAAGTTGGGGACGATAAGTGGACTCTATATTTTGATGGCTATGGAATAGAAGTCCTTCTTGTCACTCCTGACAAATCCCACGTTTCTTTGTCTCTAAAGCTCAATTTTGAAGTTATCAACGATCAGTCTGAATATGAAGCATGTTTAGCTAGATTGAAGGCAGCCTTAGAATTAGGGGCAAGGAGGTTAGAAGTCATCGGAGATTCAGCACTGGTGGTTTCACAAGCGAGAGGAGAATGGAAGGTCATGGACTTAACCTTGATTCTCTATCATCAAGAGCTAGAGAAACTAATACCGTGTTTTAAATCAGAAATCTTTATCCACGTGCCAAGATTGCAGAACAAGTTCACCGACGCACTGGCCATCCAAGCATCCATGATTGACATACCATCCGGAATCACAATGAGGCCCTTGATAATCAAACAAAAAAGAAAGTTGGCATACAAGACGACGACCGCGATCGAAGAAAGTACTAACGACCTTCCATGGTATTTTAATATCCAGAACTTCGTGGAGAAAGGAGAATATCCTAGGTTAGCTAGCAAAAAGGACAAAAGGGCGATACGACAATTATTCGCACAATTTGTCATATGTTGTGGCAGACAATACAAGCGAGGGCATTCTGGGGTCAATAAGCTGTGTGTAAACACTGAAGAAGGCCAAGCATTGAAGAAAGAAATCCACACGGGAGTTTGTGGGCCACACATGTGCAGAAACATGTTAGCCAAGAAGATCCTGTGACAAGAATACTTTTGAATGACAATGGAGATAGACTGTATACAGTTCGTGCGAAAATGTCAGAAGTATCAGATTCACGAGAACCTTATGCACGTTTTCCCATCTCAATTGTATAACCTAACGTCACCATGGCCATTTTTAGTATGGAGTATTTGATGTGATCGGCAGGTAATACCAAAGGTATCAAATGGGCACAAGTTCATCCTAGTGGCCATTGACTACTTTACCAAGTTGGTAGAAGCCGCCTCCTACTCAGTATTAAAAGCCTCTCATGTTACTAAGTTTATCAAGAAAAATATCATTTGCTGGTATGGAGTTTCCCATGAGGTTATCTCAGATAATGGCTCATATTTTTAAGGAGAGGTCTTGGATCTTTTTAAGAAATACCGGATAGTGGCTCACAAAATCTCACCATATCGTCCGCAGACTAATGGAGCAGTTGAAGTGACAAACAAGAATATCAAGAAAATCCTACAAAAGACGATCAACTCACATAAGGATTGGCCAGAGCATCTATCATTTGCACTTTGGGGATACATGACGTCAATCAGAACTTCAACAGGAGCTACGCCATACTCTTTAGTATACGGGATGGAAGCAAAACTTCCTATTGAGATGGAAATTCCTTCACTAAGAGTAGTGGCCGAGGCTAGTATTTCAGAAGAAGAGTGGCAGAAGAACCGGATGGAAGAGTTGCTCTTGTTTGATAAAAGAAGATTCCAGACTCTGTTTCATGTACAAGGATATCAAAGGAGGATAGCCCGAGCGTTCAATAAAAAGGTCAAGACCCAGGATCTTAGAGAAGGAGATCTGGTTCTCAAGGAAATCAGAGCTCTTATCTTTGACCCGAGGGGCAAGTTCAAGCCAAACTGGTCCGGACCGTTTCTAATCAAGGCTATCATGACCGGTGGTGCAGTCATCATTATGGATTTGGATGGCAATGTGTTTTCCACCCGAGTAAACCTCGACCAACTCAAAACGTACTATCCTTGAGGTAAAAATAAAGATAAAATCAAAGTTCGCTGAGTTAAAAATCGAAAAGGCAACTTAGGCAAAAGTTAGAGCAACCCGCAAAGCCAAAAATTCGAAAGGACGACCTTGACAAAAGTTAGGGCATTACAAAAGGAAAGTGTCAATACCCGAGTGAAAATCAAGCTCGAACTACGTTATGGTCTAATTCTATTTTTTAGGATACGTAGGCAGCTTCTTTTAAGAAGTCTGGCCACATTCTTAACCATCTTAGAATCTAAGTAAGACCAATGTAAATTAACTTTTTGATTTTGATAATGAAGTCATTGGATTGAAGTACTTTGGATAAATTTGAACCATCTTAAAAATAAAGAAGGATTTTTCATTACTTTGATTAGAGTTACAAAATAAAAGGAAGGGCACGCACGTCTTAAACTCTACAAACAAAAGAAAACTGTGAAATTTTCAAAACAAAGTAGGAATTCTCAAGTCATTCTCCTGTTTGTTGCCTATTTTCCCTCTTCTTTATCTTTCTTCTCCTGATCCTGCATCAGTCATGTCTTGTACTCAGCAGAAAGCTCGGGACATTGTAGCTCCTGCATTTTCATACGTGAACGAGAAGGCTAGGCATCCTGATATAGTGCTAGAAATGGGGCCTGCAGTATGGATGAAAACAAGCGACCTCGGATACTGGGAAAGATGATATGACTGTGATCAAACTGTTGCATAATCCTATGAGGGTAATAAAAAGTAGTCTGACGCAGACCAACAAGCAGGATACCAGGGTGGTCCATGGTAGTCACAGTCATGGCAGGGATCCGCCACCAGAGGTATTACCATGTGATATCTGGGCTAGTCAGGGATGAAAGGTACTATCGCCAGGCTACCTCAATACTACATATCTGATAACAGGGGCGGTAAAGGAAAGCTTCATCACTGTGTCTATTAGTAGGTGATTTTTATGCAAGATTTACCTTCTCCATCAGCCAGGTTTGCAGCAAAAGTTAGAAAAATGAGAGAAAAGCTTTGTAGTATGACAGAGAGCTTGATGAAGAGAAAAGTTTGAGTTTACCTGAAGAAGTAAGGGGCTGCCAGCAAAAGTAGTGGTCTCACCACGATGAATGGCATCTAGACCCAGCATTGTCTCGGCTAGGACAAGTGGTACAAAATCATTCTCCATCCACATCTGGCCAGCAATGTCAACTAATGCACAGTTAACCCGCCCATCAGAAGGGACAAAAAGATACAAGGCAAGAAGACAGAAGCAAAGAGCATAACGCCGCTGTAGCTGAAAATCAAGGTCACTAAGGTCACTGGTAGGACAAAATCTGTCAATGATCCATGGTATGTTAAGACAATCATCCTGTGTCAGAAGAGAGGCCTCTATCTTGGATAAGCCACAGAGCTGTATCATCTGCTGACAGGTCAAAAGAAAGAAAGTGGAAACCACGACAGAGCTTCGAGGAGCTAAATCCAACATAGCAGCAAATTCCTCCACAGTAGGGCGTAGGTCTTCACAACCGAACCGAAAGATGTTGGATTGTGGGTCCCATAGAAGAGCAGCTGCCCCCAACAAAGGTCTGTCAATCTTTATGATCATAAGAGAAAATAAGGAGTTGATACCGAAAGGGACGAAGTTCAAACGTTCGACATAGGAGAATACCTCAATCCATGTAGAAAAGGGAGAATCCATCTGAGTCAGAATAAAAAAAAATGGGACCCCCAGGTCTATATTTATAGAGCAGGGAAAGTCTAAAAATCAAAAAAATAGCAAAAAGTACAGTCAATGTGGCGACCGCCACCTTAGAATGGGCGACCGCTAACTCAAAAGGGCACCATACAAGTGACATCATCCATTTGACCAAGCGACCGCCATGTTGAAATTGGCGACCGCCATGTTAGGCTTTATGAATGTGGCAACTGCCATGTCAGATTTTGGCGACCACCATGTTAAAAGGTAGCGGGCACGTATTAGTTTGTGGATTCTGCAGTTGGTGTAAGTTTTGAACTTTGTATCATGCATCCAGGACAGTTTGAGCGGTAAGTACAAAATAAACCATACAAGATGAATGAAAAGTAATAAATAGCACAAAAACCCGTAAATGCATCAAAAAGTGATCAAATGTATCAGAGTAAAAATCGGGGCATCCAGGCCCTAGAAACAACAAATTGGGGCACGCATGGCCATGGATCAAGAAAATGTATGTAAATGTTTGAAACCGGGGCACGCAGGCCCATAAAAAGTAAATGTTTCTCAATATAAAGATGAAATAACTAGGGATGGGAGCTCTCTCTCAAGAATGTCTCAGGCGGACCCGACGGGAGAAAGGACCGGCCTCGTCCGAGCTAACGTCCTCGAAAAGCCTCTCAATGTTGTCATCATCACCGTCGCTGCCGGAAGAAGAAGTCGCAGCCCTGGAGCGACTCCGAGCAGAGGAGACAGATCCCCTAGAGCGAGCTTGAGAAGATGCCCGGGAACCACGACGTCGGGCAGGGGCAGGAGAAGGAGTAGGAACACGTGGTGGCACTATACCGATAGCTGGAACTAGAGGCTGTCAAAAGAGAAATAAGACCCAGAACAGGATAATGACAAAAGTACCAAAAAACTATAAAAAAAAAAAGCATGCAGGGTACACACAATGGCCATTGGCGTAAAAGCAACGCCGGCTGCTCGCATCGAGGCATCCATCTATTGAACCAGTGCCCTCAGGCCGGTGACCATTAGCATCGTACGATCTAGCCAGGCCTGGTCAATCTGCAAAGAAGAGAGCAGTTCAAGGAAAATAAACAAGTAAGAAGAGTAAGTAACTAAAGGAAAGGTAAAAGGCAAACCTGACCGATGTCAGCCCTGAACTCTGGTGCTGGCAAAACAGGGACCGACGGAGGAAATGGGAAGCCGTACGCTACGGTCAGAACATCCCATGGGATCTCTAGGCCCCTCATCCCATCAGCAACATCAGCAGCAGCTCCAGCAACACCAGCATCAGCATCCTCCGGTGCCCGTCTCCTCGTCCTATCACCAGGGGCAACTGGACCAGGACCTAGTGGTTTTAGAAGATGGACTTGGGCCTAGGCCGGGTAGTCCCACTCTGGCACTAGAAGCTCAGCGGCATGTGTCCCCACCAGCTACAAAAGAAGATCTACTCGGCTCAAGTGATCGGTCCAGCGCATACAAGCTGGAGGGACCACTGGGATCCAGATGTGATCCAAGCCAAGCGTCTGGCGAACCACCCGCTCTCCTAGATAATACTCCCATCTAAATGGACACTCCAACAGAATTTATCTCGAAACGAGATCTCAGCTGCGCATTAGATCTACGTCGACCCGGTCCTTTACCCCTCTCCAGACGTCCCAGTGAACCTATAGAGTACAGTAAATAGTGTAGTATATGATAACAGCCAGTGTACAGTGAATTTGTGTATAGTGAATCAGTGTGCTGAGCAAAAAAAATGAGAACAGCACAGTACAATGAACAGTACGATAGAGAAAGAGTAAAAATGATACCTGGTTGGGAGTCAATCGATCCAACAAAATTTGAACCGATCAATGTCCTTCCCCCATCCTTCTTCCCCAGCAGCCCTCAAAACCACCGGGCTGCTCGGAGAATGACTAGAGGGTTTGCTATCGAGTTCGCCAGGACGTGAAGCCGAGGAACTCATAAGTCCACAACTGCAAAGAAGAATATGTCAGCAAGCAGATAATAATAGATAACAGAAATGAATGAAAAAAGTGCAGAAACTAAATCATACCTCCCAAACCCTCCAGTATTCCCTAATGCTGAGATCATGGAGGAACTAGGTCAAAGTCCGCATAAAGCCGTAGAGAGTGGCGAGAGCATCTCCACCCCAGTCATATGAAGCAACCCGGTCAAGACGAGCTAGGGCGCCCAGGTAGTGCAAATGGACGGTGTTCTCCTTGTTCGAAAATAAGGAGGTACCGAACATATACATCAGAAATTCTCGGGCGACCCACTCGAAATGGCGGGGCTCGATGAAATGAAAGTGTCTGAGGTACTCGAAGAACCATGTATATCTGACACGATCTCTATCCATTTGTACTAGTACAACTCTGAGCAGATACATCAATGCGTCGGTAGAACTGGCAACGAACAGGTCGAATGGGATAGGTGCTCCTCCAATTCGAATGCCGGTAATGAGAGCGAAGTCGAGAGGTGTCAAGGTGGCCTCGAAAGTGGTGAAATAGAAGGTGTTGGTGGTATCCCACCACCGCTCGGCTAGGGCAGTCAACCATACCCGGTTGTTGCTTGTGCTACCCAACAAGAGTATGAAACAAGCAAAACTGGAGGCATCAATGTAAGCTCGGCTAGGAGCAGGGAGGGCATCGTACCACTCCAACACCTCTACAGATGCAGAACCTCTGAAACTATGGACATAGTGACCAGCCGAAAAAGAGAAAATAAATAGAAGATATATAAAGAGCATATTAAACACATGAAATATGTAGCAAATAACTAAAAGCAATAAAAAATCCTAAGTTCGTGTGTTAGTGACGACCCTTCAGTTCTTTTAAATCTTAAAAAACTAGGCAACCTAACTCTAGGTTCATGTGTAAGTGACGACCCTTCGGTTCTTTCAAGCCCTAGAAAACTAGGCGCCTTAACCCAAGGTTCGTGTGTAAGTGGCAATCATTTGGTTCTTTTAAGTCCTAGAAAACTAAGCACCCCAAGCATTGGTGCGCCAGGCAAATCTTCCTAACCCTAGGTTCGTGTGTAAGTAACGATCATTTAGTTTTGTACGTTTTAGTTAAAAACTAAGAACCCTAAACACTGGTACGTCAGACAAATCTCTTTCAAAAATAAAATAAAATAAAAAACAAAAAAACAAAAAAATTTCCTTAGATATTTGTGTTTTACCCATTTTGTCCTGATTTTATAATATTTTTTCCTTAATTATCTAAGATTTTTTTAAAATTTCTAGCAATTTCTAAAAAAATTTTAGGATTTTCAAAATTTTCCTTCATTTTCTAGGACTTTTAGAAAATTTTCTTAATTTTTTCTTTAAAATGCCTCTTAAATTTTGAGTTTGTGAAAATTTTTACGTTAACTTTTTAAAAAATTTTGACAAAATTGTCTCCAATTTTTTAAGATTTTTGATAAAAATTATTTCTTTAGTTTTCATAGCCCAAAAAATAAAAACAAAAATCTCTTCCTAGTTGTGTTTTTCCTTAAAATAAAAATAAAAAATTCAAGCCTGATATTTTGTGATTTTTACTAAAATAATCGCCATTTCTTTTCATTGTTTGTTTAAATCCTAAGTGTCCTTACTGTTTTAATCACCATTGCGTAGGTACCTGAGTTAAGTTCAAATCTCAAATATCACACATCATTCACATCATAAAAAATTATTCATCAACATCATCATATCAAAATATATCATCACATATCATCTGCGGGATCCTATGCACGCGTCTACTTTTGATATACCAATACAACATGCTTCGGTATTAAAACACTAAGGATAGGATACATACCGAAGGTCGCTGGTGAAAGATGTGGTGGTCAGGCTCCCGCAAAAGTACATCGGCAGCAGTAGGGTGCTGGATAGCCAGGGAGCAAGCGATGAGGAACCAGGGAGTACGTATATGGATCAAAAGGTGCTGGATAGCCCTCCCCAGCATCAGGGTCCAGGAAATCGGCCATCGCGGCCTCAGCAGCAACATTTGCAGTCGCCTGTGCCTCGACGGCTGCTCGTGCTTCTTCCTCGGCTACGTGACTGGAAGCACACTCCACCTCAAGCACGAGAGCATCAATCGCAGCAGTGGGCTGCGTGGTGGTGACCCCGCTGGTAGGAAAGCTGGTGATCGTACCTCCAACAGTCCCCATGAAGGAACTCCCCGTAATAGAAGGGCCTTGTTTCTCCCCCAAGTCATCATCATGGCCCTGGCTCGCCATAAAGAGAAACGGAACCACAAATAGTAGGGTAAACATCATGCGAATGATAAGAAGTAAGAAGGAGTTTGAAAGAGAGGTGAGAGAGAACAAAGAACTAGAGAGAGGGAGAGATATGAGAGAATGAAACCTCACCCGCACGCCTGGGGGACCATATGTGCGTTTGGAAGTGGCGGTCGCCACCTCCGTTTGTAGTGATCTCCAAGTTAGTGAAGAGACACGTGGCGACCGCCATGTTGGAGGGGTTTTTACCCGGTGGCTGCCATGTTAGAAGGATTCGGTCTTAGCGACCGCCAACATATCAACCGTCACGTCATTACAATCCTGGTGACTGCCATGTCAAAACATCATCATGATGTTGGGGTTCTGAGATGGGCTATTTGGCGGTTTTGTTATTTGTTTTCTTTTTCTTTTCTTTTAAATATGCTTATTTTTGGTGATTAGTTTCCTTTTGTGTATTTTAAACTTCATAAGTTTTCAACAAAATAATAATTTCTCTTGAAAATAATTCTTTTTTCTTATATGGGGCTTTTCAAAAATAAAATCTTTGGTGTTTTTCAAAAATACTTCAAGAAAATTTTTGTGCATAATCATCATTTCCGATAAATTTAATTTTAAGCCGTAACTCGACCAATTAATTGTTTTTTCGTTTAAGATAATTTCTTGGATCTTAACTCGATCCTTTTAATTATTTTATCCCCAGCCGAGTTCTTAGATCTTAACTCGATCTTTGACTCGCCCATTCATGCTTCCTTTAGATCTTGACTCGATCTCTAGAATTTTTTCAATCACATTTATGTTTACCCCAGTATCTGCATCATGTTAGTGTTTGTTCATGTTAGCATCTGCATCACGTTCTTATCTTGCATCCTTACATTTTTGTTGCCTCCCAAGAACTACGCTTTGGTCTGATCCCTAGCAAATGGGTACATAAGCAGCTCGATAAAAATTCGAGTACGACCAGCATCATATGTATGCTTGTGTTCTTGTGGCCTAAGATTAGCGGCTCGGTCAAATGAATGTTTTCTTTGAATTTTGATCTAACTTACATCATGCGTTACTATGCAAGTTATATCAAAGAGGGGCAACTGTAGACACCCCTATTTGACCCACCCAATCTTAGGTGAACCTAATGATGAAAACAGGTAGAATAGTGCTTTAGTTCGATCATCGGGAAAGTGATCCAAGCTCGATATTTGAACCCAGAACCTTCAAACTAATGAAATTTTGTTAAACCATCGATAATTTGTTATCCAAGTCAATCCTAAAAGTGGCGACTGCCAACTTTTATTATGTCGACCGTCAATAAAACCTCTTGAAAACCCTAGCCAAAAGTGGCGACCGCCACTTCCAACCTGGCGACCGCCACTCTCATTGTAGTGACCGCCAATAGAGCCTTGTGGAACTTCTTTTAAATATGGCGACCGCCATATTGAACCTGGCGGAAGCCAACTCCAAATGGCCAGACGTGTCCAAAAACGTGGCAACACCACATTAGTTGAGGAAAATTATATAAATACCGTACCCCTAGTACGTTTTCAAGGATAGAATTTTAAAAGAGAGGTCTAATGAGAGAAGCTATGCCGAGTCGCCAAGCAAATCCAAGTCCCGACACCAAAACCCTGCCGAAATATCAAGATCCAAACCTCTGACGCCTACATTAGAACCCTAGCTTGGGTTCACCATCCGAGGATTCGACTTCCGAGGAACATTCCCAGACTTGAGGATTCCTTAGCGATCTAGGTACTTTGCTTGGATCCCCGGTTCTTCTAGCTCCACTTTCTACCTCTTTAAAGTGATTGGGTTCTTTTGACTATTTCATTTTCACTACGTTCTTGCATTGTTTATTTAGTTGTTATATTTATGTTTGAATTCAAGCTTTAGCCTACTTAGTTTACTTGTTTTATTTATTTATTTACTCGCATTAAGTTCTTATTAATCGTTCAATTAAGTGTTAATATACTTTGACAATTACAACTTGCAATGTTGCTAATTGTTATTATCAATGCATTAACATTCATATGAATGTAGTTACCGATATTACATTCACATTTCTTAAATAATTGTTTAAATATTTTCTTTTCTTTTCTTTTCTTTTAGTATTAGTCTAATATTCCTTTAAATAGTATTTCAGCTTCTTTTCTTTTCTTGTATTATTAGTTTAATATTTTGGCATTTATTTCTTCCTCTTTCCTTCTTTTTTTTTAAATAATAGTGTAATTTTTCCTATCTAGCATTTTATTTTCTTTTATTTTCTTTTCCTTGTAAGGAAGTTTTATTTTTCTTTTTTCTAATGTTTCTTTTTCTTTTCTTTTAATATTGCTTTACTTTCTTCTAATATTCCATTTTTTGTTTCTTTCCCTTTAATGTTAACTTAAAATCTCTTCACTAACATTAATTTCTTCAAATGTTTATTGTCTTTTCCTTTTCTTTTCTCTCAATATTAGTATAATTTTTCTTTTATCTTTCTTTTTCTTTTATTTCATTAAACCTAAAAATCATTAAAAAAAATCTTTTAAGATAATTTTTTTTCCTTTTAAAATGTAATTTTCTTCTCTTTATTTTCTCTTTATTTTTTTTTTTTTGCTTTCTTCTATCTCTTTTAAAGAAAATATAAAAAGTAAATAGTTAGATTTTTTTTTCATTAGTTAAATAACACTTTTCCCAACCCTTTTTTTTATTTAGCATGGTTTTTCTTCAAATCTTTAAGCTCTCTCTTATCATAAAACTCCTATTTTAAGTTTCTTTGTTAGTAAACTTTTCTTTTAATATAGGACTTTTGTGCACTTTTTTTTAGTATTTCTTTTATTAAAAGTTCATCATATTAATGCTAATTTAGTTTGTTTTGATAACATACATGTTTTTGATAACATACATGTTTTAACAATTTCTAGCATGTTTTACACTTTATTCAAATCATAATAGTTTAGTTTATTTTGATAAAATTGCATGCCGGTGTACTTTATGTATCCTTTAGTTAGAAATTACATGCCATAGAACTTAGAATTTTTACCTTTATTTGTTTTGATTTGGAGTGTTACGTACATATGTTATGTATTCTTCATAATTGATTTTGAATGTTCTCTCTTTGTCTTTATTTTTTTTATTTGCATGCATTTGAGAAATCTTATAAAGAACCAATAATGATTAGTAGAGGCCAACCTTATAGTTGGGCGAACGGGGTACCTAACATCTTCTCCGGTTCGTACGTTAGCCCCCGAACCCTCTTTATCTGGTTAAACGTTTTAAAGATAAGTAGCCATTTTTGTTTTTCTTAGTTTTTCTTAAAAACAAAGTAGCAACTCCATTTTCAATATTTAAGGGGTTTTAAAATTTTAATTTTCAAGGTGTTAAAATATTTTTTAAACATCTTTGAATTTTCTTATTTTTGAAACATTTTCAAAACCCCAAAAATCTTGGCGCCACAAACACGTACCACGTTGCCGCTGCAATCCACATCTTCGGCACTGACGAGGATGAGGGTGCTAACTGCCGGGCCCCGATCCCCAACATTGTCAGTACCATTGACATGGCCCAGGGCATCACCAACGGCCGCGCTACCTGTGGGGCGACATTCGCCTGCTATGGCGATCTCATCAAACCACTCTGGTTTGTTGACATCATCCTGCGAAAGATTGTCTTCCCCATGGACCATAAGGATGAGCGCTACCACTCGTCCCTTCAAGCTCTCTATGCCCTTCACACTGGGGGCACTCTCTCTATCCCGCGCATCATGATCAAGGAGATGCAATGGTTCGTCAATGCCCCACGCAACCACCCACTGCCCTACACCAACCTCATCTTCCCCCTTATTATGGCCACCATTGAAACTTACATCGATCCCTACACCTTGTCCCCTACCAAACTTCCTAACATGTCGCATAACTCCAATTCTCAGGTGACTTGGTCGAAGAGCCCCCAGAACATCCACCAGTCTAGAAGCTGGGGGCACCGAGAGACACGGCACCAATGTCCTCGTTTAGACCCACAGTCTATAGGCCCTTAAGGCATTTTTATTTATTTTTATCTATGTGATTGTAACATATTATTAATAAAATTACAGTTTTCTTTATTTGCCTGTTTGCTATTTCTCTACTTTTGATTGTTTGGATGTATGAGTTATTGTTACAGGTCTTGTATTTTGGAATTACCCATTTACATAGTATTTTTCTTTTCCTTTGGTATATCTTTACACACTGAGGACAGTGCGATATTCAAGTTGAGGGGTAATTTTCGTGTAAATTATTTAAAATTTTTTTGAAGATTTGAGAGTTTAGAAGTATAAATTGTAAACTTAACACCCCGAATTAGGGACTATAGAATTCTTGGCATACTACTATTCTTGCAGAAAATGAATCATAAAGTTGTACACTTGGCACATTCTTGCACTGCACTCCTGGCTATTTAATTGGTTCTATGCTGATGAATATTTATAGTAAGAATAACTTGAAAAACAATAAGGTGGAGACTTTAACCAGTTAGCTTTCAAGATTTTAATACTTTTGTGAGAGTTATTGCTACAATTACTCAGATTTCAATTATTCAGCATGCAAATATCATTGTGTAATCTTGTTGTTCGTTTTTTTTTGTCAAAATTTGAGAATTATTAATGTGTGTTGCATTTGGAATTTTCTAAAAATAAGAACTATGCAAAAGATTATGCTAAACTTGGAAAATGATTTTAGACCATATTTCTATAGTTGAGCATGTTTATATTCTTGATATTCAATTGACCATAGTTCCCCTTTTGAGCTTTTTACATTTAAGCATTTTTCCCGTTTTTCTTTTATACCTAAAAATATCTTATGATCCATAAATGGCTATGATGGTTACATAAAGTTGAAAATCAAATATAT
>JAOTRH010262584.1:0-39661 GCA_034768845.1 Heliamphora exappendiculata | reverse complement strand
TATATATATATATATATATATATATATATAGTTTGTTTGTGTGTGTGTGTTTATATATGTTTATTATTATTAATATTATTAAATGAGTATGATGAAGCATCATAATTTGTTTGTATTATATTTTGTAACGGTTGTAATCGTAACTTTATTAATGTAATTATTTGTTTAATTTAATTAATTATATTATTATTTATTATTATTATAATTAATCATCATTAGTTTCGTATTAAATTGTTAATTTAATATTATCGTTATGTACGATTGTAATTAAAAATTTATTAGCATTTATTAACACTATTATTGTTATAATTATTTATTTTAATTAGTCATATATATATATATATTTTTTTGAGATATGAGAGAGAGAGGTTGGAGGGAAGGGGAGAAGAGAGAGACAGATTAGGAAAACGGGGAAGAAATATTTTTGTCACTTAAAAAATTATATTAACACCGTTCAAAAGTAATTAACAATAAGAGAACTTAATGTAATTATTTTAAACGTATGAATTTGACTGTATTTAATCGAAATCTTAAAAGAGATTAGCATAAGTCACCCAAATAAAAATATACAATATCAAATAAGTAAATAAGTAATTATCCCAATTTAGGCCATAATCCTCGCACCAACATAATATCTTTGGGCATCTTTTATAATTCGTGTAAATTTAGTGAGTACTATCATTTTTTTGAGATTATTCGTGTATTTTAATAAATTTTTTAAAATTTTATATTATTATGAATAACTCTTATTAAGAAATACTATATGCAAAAAAGTGTATTACATAGATAATTATTCTAAATATTTAATTTTTAAAAACAATTGGCAGAGTACTTCCTATTTTTTGGATAATCTCACAGTTTGACCGTTTACAAAATTACCTGTAATAAAAGTAAGTAACACAATAAACACAGATTCAGCCTGGATCCCAATAACAAATTAAAAAAGAACTAATCAAAATTAGTATTTGAGATTTTCAAAACTAATAAAAAAATAATTTTGATTGATAGATTAATTGAAATGAAGAGTAGCCATTGAATTAAAAAAGATAAATATCACATCAATCATTATAACTTGTTATCTAGATTACTCAATGGACTAGTAATAATGTTTTTGATTTGCATAATATAAGAATAAATTAAAATATATTATACCAAATTTACCCTTAGACTCTCCTCACCGAAAATATGTTTTTGACTCTCAAAATGAAAAAGATTTCTGTGCAAATAAAAATTATATAACTTCTAGATCATGGATAACAAATTAAAAATGTTTTTGAAATTACCCCAAAAACAGTTGATATGTCAAGAAATATCAAATAACACCCAAAGCTGTTGCTTACTGTTTGCCAAAAACAAAGAAGTCTTCGAGATGGACAAAAACTTTAAGATATCAAGCAATTACATTGGGATTCTTTTGCCTTATTTTAGAATTTTATCATAAGATAACAAATGTTAGAATAAAAAGTAATAAAAGAATTTTATTTCTTTGATGAAAACAAAGTCAATTTATAAGAATTACAAACTACTCATATGAACTAAGAATTGAAATAACTTAGAAAAAAAAATTACAACAGAAATAAAATAAAATATAAACAAAAAAAGATTGACAATTTGTCAAGTTGTGTATAAGTCCTTTTTAATTTCGTTAATTGGTCTTTTATAGTTGTTGATTCTTAACCGTCTTCAATTGTATTCAACATAATTTTTCATGTTTTTTATCATAAAACACTTTTAGTATTAGGTGGTTATCCTGATATACTAATAACTGCATTTGATACTAATAACTGCATTTGACACACGTATGAGATGTTAGCAACTGTTTTTGACACACGATCTCATAACTGTCTTAATTACTCTTCACGATAAAACCTGATATGACTCTGAATTTGAACAATTGTCATTTTTATGCGTGTGACACTTGTCATTTTTGTTGTTGGCTTTTCATGTGTCCCATAATAACTCCTTGGATGGAATCCAATTGTCATATTTGTTGTTGTTGGCTTTTCATGTGTCCTATAATAACTCCTTGGATGGAATCCAATTGTCATATTTGTTGTTGGCTTTTCATGTGATCCAAGGAATTATATTTGTTGTTGGCTTTTCATGTGTCCCATAATAACTCTTTAGATGGAATCCAAAGAAAAATAGACTACTGCTTATTCGATAAGCTCTAATTTTATACATACAAATCCTTGGTCTATTTACTCGACAGTAACTCTCCGAATGAAGTTCAAAGGAAATTGGGCTACTGATTATTCGACAAATTTCCACTTTAAACCTTTGGTCCCTTTAATAGACGGGCCATTCAACTCATGGCTCTGCCCTCCAAAGGCATGAATTCTTTGTCTCCTCACTCAACGGGTCATTCAACCCTTGTCAAGGGATTTTAATAAAATTTAGTGTAAACACTTACAAATTGCCAAAAAAGAAAAAATTCAAATTAGAACAAAAATACTGAATCTCCAAAGCCTTTTGATTCTGTAGAAATTGCCCAAAAATAAAAGCCCTAAATGGGTGAATTTGGCTTATTAGGTTATTGACTTATTTTTTATCAAATATTTTTTGTGAATTTTTTTTATTATTTAATCAAATTATTATACTTTTTAAACTACTCTTATTGAGACGAGTCAAAAAAATAAATTTTTTTTATCAAAAGTTTAAAAAAAACAAAAATAAGTAAAAATAAATTAATAAACTAAATTCTTTGAGTTTTAAGCCAAAATAAGTAAAAATAAATTAATAAGTCAACAAATAATATTTGCCCAAACAAAGCCAGAATGAATTTGAACATAAATAAGCTAGTTGGATTTTGTTCTTACGGATCTCAACTCTCGATCCTCCAACTATTGATAAGTTATCCTGAATAGAGATATTTTTGTCTCACCATGTCAGTCTTAACAGACTGCCTTATGAATACCATCTTCCACCAAGGATAACTAAACCAGCCTAATGAGGGGATTAAGTTGTCCAATTTCTTTATGAGTCCAATTGAAATTTAGGAAAACAAACAGAGTATTACTAAACAACAATATTATCAAACCACTCCAAAGGCCCAAAACTCTTATCAAACAAGGCTAACAGGACCTGTTTGGATTAAATTTCAGAATTTTTAATTTTTTGAATTGTCTCGATGAGATAAATTAAAAAAGTAAATAAATTATCGAAACATAAAAAAAAATCACTAAAAATAAAAACAAACAACATAAAATTTAATTTATTAGTTTATTTTGATTTATTTTTATCTTTTTTGAATTTTTTTTATATTTTGATCAAAAATTTTATTTTTTCGGTTCGTCTTGATGATATTAGTAAAAAAAATATAATAGTTGACCAAATAATAAAAATATTACAAAAATAAAAATAAGTCTAATAAAATAAATATGCAATTAATTATCCCAAATAGAACCATAATAGACTAAATGGATCTCTTTTTTAGAGTAAACATTTAGTAGTCTCGAAGTATTCTATGACATTTTTTACGTTGTTTTTTTATTTAATTATGTAACAAAAAAATACTAAGGTCATGCTTGGATTAAATGCTAAGAATTTTATTTATTTTTGTTTTTTTTAATTTTTGACTAAATTTTTTTATTTTTTCTAATCGTCTCGACGAGATGAACTCAAAAAATAAAATTTTTTAATCAAAAGATGAAAAAAGTTCACTAAAGACAAAAATAAATAATATAAAATTTGACTTATTAGCTTATTTTAGTTTTTTTTTGTCTTTTCTGAAAATTTGTTGATATTTTAATCAAAAAAATTATTTTTTTAACTCATCTCAATAAAAGAAGTCTAAAAATATAATAATTTGACTAAATAATAAATTTTTTTTACTAAAGATAAAAATATACAATATTAAATAAGCAATTATCTCAAACAAGATCAAATTTGTGTAAAATAATATGAAGTCATATTTATTGAGTTAATATAAGATAAAAGGAATCTATTTAGTATGCATCTTATTAAAAATGCCACGTAAATAATAACACAATGCCATAGAGTAATTAATTATTGGGTAAGGCTTCTCTCCACGTCCGCTATGGATGGGAGAGGTACAGTTAGAATATTTTTGAATTTAAAATAAATATATTTTGATAATTTAAATTATTTATTTTATTATTTTTAATTATATATTATTACTATAAAAAATAAATTAATCATATATTGAAAACTGCTTTAACAAATTATGTTTAGGTTAATAAAAATAAATTGTGATATTTATTTTATTATTTATTTTTTTAATACAAACACGATTTGTTTTTGTTGTTAACGATATCCAATTAAATTATAAAAATATATTTCTTTTAAAACCAAGAAAAAAATTTAACTAGACCTCGCCAATTTATAATACAAACAGAAATGTTTGGCACACCGCATATTGCACGCTTGATGCACCGTCTTGCGTTTTTTAATGGTTTTGAAAAGTAATTTTGGTTTTATTTGATAAATTTTGATTTTTTATTAAAATGTTTTATTTTAAACTCATTCTAATTAAAAAAATTTAAAAGTAAAAAATAACAAAATAACAAAATTTACTAAATACATAGTTTTTAAGTTGTAGTGTTGGATATTTGCACAATTTTTTTTATTTTTTTTATTTTTATGTAATAATATTATAATACTTTTGTTTGAAAAAAAGTTGCGTTGTTTGGGATATGTATTGATTTTTTTCAAATAAAATTATTATAATACAATTATATAAAAAGTTAATTCTACTCATAAAAAAAAAAAAAAATCGTGCTAATATCCTAACACTACAACTTAAAAGTTATAAGTAATGGCATTTTAGATATTTTAGTAAAAAGTAAAAAATCAAAAAAATTATTATAAAAAATTATTTCAAACACTCTCACTTTTTTAATTTTTATTTTTTTAAAAAAATTAAATCTCTTAAAAATTTAACTTAAAAAATATCCCAAACAATCACTTAATCTTAAGGTTTTATAAAAATATCAAATAGTCTACCTTAAAAATCAATTTTAAAATTACTATTTGGTATCTTAACTTAAAATTAATTTTGTCATCTTCAAAAATTAATTTTTAATTTAAACTCTGTAAACTGTCTAACTTAAAACCTAACTTAAAAAAAACAAACTTTTAATGAAAAACCAACTTCTTGTGTTTTGTAAATTTTGTTATTTTGTTATTTTTTACATTTAAATTTTTTTTCATTAGAGTGAGTTTAAAATAAAAAATTTAATAAAAAATCAAAATTAACCAAACAAAACCAAAATTAGTTTTCAAAGCCATTGAAAAATGAAAAACGGTGCACCAGACGGTGCAATAGACTGTATGTCTAGTATTTTTGTAATACAAATCACAAGAGTATTAATATTGATAGGTGTCCTATGTGGCACTATTTTTTTTTATTTGTAATTTAAATTTTTTTACACTTTTAATTTTAAACTCGACATTTTTTTATTTTAAATTCAAAATTTATTTTTATCTTTGATTAAATATATGTTTTTAGTATATATGCAAATCTCCATTTGTATGTTTAATGAAAATATTTTAAATATTTACTTTAATAATTTTAAAAATTATTTTTTAATTAAATTTGTTTTATAAATAAATTATATTTAAAATACTTCTAAGCACAAATAATTACTAGTTTACAACAAGAATGAAGAAATGCGTAACCCTTAGTTATTTTCCTTTTTCTCGTAAGTCGCTCAGTCGTTGCTATCCTTGCTTTTCTGGGAACCCAAAGCGACGGCTGGCGTTTTTCGAATGAAATCGTACGGCTGGGGGAGTGACTGGCGAATAAGAATAATCTTCCACCGATTGATTCGAGGGAATTATTAGTTGTGCGCTGGGTTTTAACCGATTTTATAAAGATTCGGAAACGGAGGTGAGGGTAAGGAGTGGAAAATTTTTTTCTCCTTTTACAACTTTATTTTTTTACTTTTCTATTTATTGACTTTTAAGTTTTAAATTATTTTTTATTTTTATTTTTATTTATTAACCTAAATTTTTTATATATTTTCAAAAATATAATAATATTTATTTAATATATTAATTTTTTAATAAAAATTATATTTTTAAAATTCATAAGTATTCAATATATAATTATGTAAAAATAAAAACACATAGTTATAACAACTTTTTTTTTTTTTAGATCAAAGCATTTTAGCTTTTATTGTCTTATTATTTTTTTAACTTGAAATCACTTTTAAGGCAACTAAACTTTTAGTGGGTATATTTGTGTTAAATGGCAACTCTCGTGGGTATATTTTCTTTCTCTAGCTTTTATTTTCTTTATTTTGACTTTCTATTTAGTTAATCAAAGACAAACAAACTTAATTTATTCAAAAATAAGCAGGGGGACAAACATAATTTGTTCATACGTATTCAATTGAACACTCCTATACTAGACAAAATAAGACCGAATAAACTAGATTGTTCACTTTTAGGGTGTCAGCACGAATGCATCCAACTAAATAATATTTGTTTCACTGAATATTTTAAACAAATTAAATTTGTTCGACCTTAATTAGCCGAACAAAAATTGCACTAAAAGGAAAAAGACTAGTGAAACAGAATAAGTAATTGGGAAAAAATTAGCTTTTGAACTTTATTTTTTGTTTAAATTTTGGCTAACTTTAAGCTATTATTAAAGTGGGATCCACACTCCAATTAAGCTAGATCGATATAGATTTGCGTTAAATGGATTTCAAAGTTTAATTGTGACACATTTGTCCCACGTTGAAAATTTATAAAAAAATTTATAAGTGTATATAAATTTATCTCAAACTAAGAGAATGACCCCTTAGAGCTGTCCAATTTTATGAATAAAGGAGAACCACCAACGAGTGAGTGGGTGGGTTATTTTGGCTTGACACAAAACACACGCATGGGGGTGTTGTTGCCTACCCATTTAACTAGCTGTGTCGCGTTGAATTGAGCTTGGGTTAATGTTTTTAGAATGAGTTTATTTAAATTATTTTATTTTAAATAAGTTTTCATTAATCCCTTACTTTGAGTGTTATCGCTAGAATTTGAACCGAATAGGTTTTTCTTCAAACCGAATAAGTGTGTACTTATTTGCAAACCATGAATCAAGTCGAAACACATTGGTTCGAACCTTCTGAACAGACCTCCTCACCTATATAAACAAGAGGTTCCTCCCTAAATTCATCCATCCATTTTTTTACATTTTCTTGTGTTTAAAAGAGAGACTATAAGCATTATTTTAGTTTGTTGAGTACATTATATTGTAGTGCTACTTTTGCATGTAAGAGATCAAGTATTCTTATGAAATAAACGTCTGAATTCATAACCACCATTTACTAGGGGTGAAACTATTTTAAAAACAAAGTGTGATATACTTGCCTTGATCTATTTCGTCTTTCATATCAAAGTTTTGTATGTTTAAAGTTTCTTTTATTTTCTGTTCATACAATTCCAGTTTCAATTTTTCGAAAGCATACAAAATTTATCTATTTTCCTTGTCATGTGCTTTTAAAAATGTTGTCATTTGCTACATAATTTCTTGTCAAACCAATGTAGGTTTACTAACAATATTAAAGTAGATTCTTCTTTACCTGTTCTTTTAGATTTTTTTTTAAAATTTTTTGTTTTAGAAATACTTTTTTTCGAGCTTTTTTTTTACTACAATCATAAAATGAATTAATGTATTGTATTCTTATTCAACAAAAAAATGGCTACAGAAACCAATAACAAATTTGTAAATACAAGTACTAACTCCGGTAATGTATGCAATATTATCGTTATTTCTATTAAAGCGACTGATATGGCGTGTATTATTGCACTAATATCGACTTTAGTTTTGTGAACCATGGAGATAAGCTCAAAAAATTCAATGGACTGATTTAAAAAATGTGGCATCATAAAATGTTATTGGGTAAATTACATTTACTTCTCTTGGAATTGATTAAAAATACAAATAGCTTTCTTTAGGTTTTGAAATTGCATTAATCACCTCTCTATTTTACTTTTATATTTCACGTATTTCTTTTCCTCAATTGACCATTACAAAATTTAATTGATATTGCTGTCATTAACAATTATTTTACGTTTTTTTTATTTTACCCTTATTTATATTATTAATATACTATTTTACGTTTAATCAAATAATAAAAAGCACAATATAATAAAAACGAATACAACTCATCATCCACCACCAGCTCTTCCCTCAAACAAACCCACCCTCGCGTCTCTCTGTATACAAATTCAGCTAATAAAATCAGCTAATTACCAAAGCCGCCATATTCCAAAACCACCCAAAGCCACCACCCCTAAATAGCCCACTACACCTCCCAAAATTCCCACCACACCTGCCAAAATTTCCACAAGCAACACTAGCCAAAACCACCACCACTTCCTGCCAAACCTCCAACCCCTTAAACCTAAGGGAGTAAGGGGAGATCGAGGTATAGGTGGCAAAGTTTGCGGGGCTGTTGGAGTAGAGCTGGGCGTTAATGCCCCGGAAAGTGGGGTCGAGGTGGTAGGCATTGAGAGCACGACTGCGGCAAAGGTTCTCGATCTCGTTGACGAACTCGTTGTCGCTGTAGTGGCTGTTGCCAAGGAGGTCCTCAGAGTTCTTGTTAGTGAGGGCGTTGCCGAGGGTCTTAATGACGGCGAAGAAGGAGAAGTTTTCTTAGCGGTTGCCAGTAACAATGATGTCCTGGGCATAGATCAAAACAAAGACAGCATTATTGTTTTGTTTGAATGTGAACAATGAGAAGTCAGCAAGACTGAAAAAACCCTTGATTAATAAGGTGTGAGGAGAACATATCAAGCCATGCTCTAGGGGCCTGTTTGCGGCCATATAAGGCTTTTCTCTGTTTGCTAACGTAACTTGGATATGCTAGATGAACAAAACCAGAAGGTTGTTTGATGTAAAATTTTTCAAAAATAAATCAATGGAGGAATGCATTAGAGACATCCAATTGTTTGATAGGCCAGCCACGAGACAATGCTAATGATAGAACAACTCAGACAGTGGGTTGTTTAACCCCAGGACTGAACGTTTCAGTATAATCTAACCCTTCTTCTTGTTGATTGCCTTGAGCCACTAGCCTGGCTTTGTATCGAGCTATTGATCCATCAGATTTCCTCTTGATCTTGAAAATCCACTTGCAACTTATGATATTGGCATGAGGAGGAGGAGCACCTAAAGTCCAAGTTCCTTGTGACATGAGAGCATCATATTCCTCTAACATGGCCTTTCTCCACTCAGAAGATTTATGAGCCTCTATAAAATTTTGTGGTTCAGTTATAGGGACCATAAACAGAATTGAGATTAAGGAAGTAGGACATCTAGGCTTAACAATGCCTGATTTAGATCGAGTGATCATTGGATGGAAAGAAGTAGGAGTATTATGGGCGTTAGGAATATTAGGAGAAATAGAAGAAATGATTGGTGGAGAAGATGTGAGTAAGGGGAGCAGAAGTGAGTGGGAGATCAGATTTTAGTAGTGAATCAAAAATAATTGTAGTAAGAGAAAGAATTGTAGTAGGAGAAGAGTTGATTAGTGGGGCAGTAGAAGTAGGAAAAGTAGTAGTAAGGGAGAACTGCAGCAGATACTGAGGAAGTAGGCAAAGGAAGAGATATAATAGAAGGAGAATGGATAACAAAATGACGATAACCACCATAATTGAAGCGACATAGGTAGGAGATGGATGAGAAGAAATCAGTTTTGAATATGGAAAATTATGCTAAAAAAATTGCACATGCTGGGAGATGAAAACTTTATGAAAAATGGGATCATAGCATTTATATCCTTTAGAGTTAGAGCAGTACCCAAGAAAAATACATAGCTTACTTACACTTAGGTTCAAGTTTGTTTGAAACATATGGTTTTAACCAAGAAAAGCAACAACAACCAAATGTTTTCAACATAGAATAGTCAGGATCTGTGTTATATAGCAATTTGTGTGGAACCTGGAAATGCAAAGCTGAATGTGGAAGACGAAATACAACAGTTGTTAGAGCCTCAAACCAGAACTGAATAGGTAAAACAGCTTGTTGAAGAAGTGTAATGGTGGTCTCAATGAGATGTTTTTCTTTCAACTGCCCCATTTTGATCAGGTGTGTGAGAGCAAGAAGTTTGATGAATGATACCAAACGAGGCAAACAGAGAGGACATATGTTTATTAAGGAACTTACCTCCATTATCAGTTCTAAAAATCTTAATGATACTATTGAACTGAGTTTGAACATAAAACCTATAGTTATTGGCAATTTGAGAGACATCAGATTTATAATGCATAGGAAATAATCAAGTAAAGCGTGTAAAATAATCAATTGCAAGCAAATAATATCGAAAACCACTAAATAAAGATATAGGAGAAGGCCCCCAAACATCCAAGTGAATTATTGCAAAAGGCCTAAAAGTAGCAGTCTGTGAAAGGGAAAAAGGAAGTTTATGACTTTTGGCCATTTTACAGGAGTAACAATTAAAAGTCAAAGATTGAATTGGAATTTAAAACTGTTTAACAAGCTGTTGCAGCAATGATGAACTTGGATGGCCAAGTCTTTGATGCCATAACAAAGCTGAAGAATTGGAAACAGGTGCTGCATAAATTGGGTGAGAAGCTTGGGTTGGGACTTTTTGTAACAGAACACTTATTGTAACAGCATGTTGATGAAGACTAGAAGAAGAAAGAAGAGGTTTCAACCCCTGATGGCATGGCTCCTGTTGTATGATCTGGTTGGTAAGTTTGTCTTGAATGGCAAACCCACAGGACTCAAAAAATAGTCTACAATTATTGTCTAAACAAAATTGAAAAATCAAGAGAAGATGGTGGGAAATTGATGGAACATGTAATATCTGAGATATATGAAAATCAGAACAATGAGTGGAGAGTATTCCTTTACCAGTGATAACATCAGTGCCTGCAAAAGCTTGTGGAGAAGAAATGTAATCAATGTTATTTGTAACATTAGATGTTGCACCTGAGACGAAGTACCAAGGAGATGACTGGGGTACAGATGAAGAACTAGGAAGAAAATTAGGTTGGGAAGAGAAAAATGAACAATGGATGTGAAAGTAGAATTAAGATGAAAAGATGATAGAGTTTGAGGATCAGAGGAGAAGGTTGGAATAGAGATAGGGTAGTGTGCTATATAAGCACGAGGAGATGGAATCTGGTATTGTAAATTGAGTCGATGATAACACTGAATAGCTGAGTGATTTGGCTTGCCACGTATTTGACAAAACACATTAGAAAAACCACCTCGATTAGAAGATCTCTCTCCTATGAATTTATTTTAGTAACGACCACCATTATTATTTTAACTACCTCGATAGAACTAAAATTATGAGGAATAAACTTGTGTAGAAGAAAACTAAGGAACTGAAATTGAGCGTGTTGAAACTGTGGATGTGGAAATTGTGCTGAATGAAAAGGAGACGAACGATTGTTCGTAGCAACTAAGACAGATAACACATTAGGGGAAGACAAATTATCCCTAGTGATATGCAATTCCTGAGCCAAGAGAAGAGACGCAACGTCAGAGAATGTAATCGGTTATGGACATACTCTGTTAGTTGTCTTAAGAGAGTTAAACTCTCCTGGTAAAGCATTCAACGTGTGAAATACTAGATCTTCCTCATCAATGGAAGAACCAGTAGCAGTCAATTTATGAGCAACTGTCCTAATTTGGTTCAAATAATCATCCATAGATGAGTTCTTTGTCAAATGAAGAAGTTGTCTTTTTCAGATCATGAATATGAGATCTTGATAAAGAGCTAAACTTAGACTCGAGCACTCCAGATCTGAGAGGTACGACGAAGACCAACACATAAGGTAAAATCGTAGGTGAAAGAGTTGCAGTCACAGAAGACAATAACATGCGATCAACAGTTTTCCAAGCGACAAAATCTGCATTCGGAACAGTCATTCTTGATGAATAAAAAACATTCGACATAGGAGGTGCGATTGATCCAACGATGTACTGAAACAGTGAGTTTGCATGCAAAGCATTTTCTATTTGAGTTTTCACACAAAATAGATAGATGTTTCAAGCTTCGTACTTCGTAGTAACAAAAGAATTAAAGTTTGCAATGAAAAACAAAAGAGATGGAGGGAGAGAAACACTTGGAGAGGAGATGGAAAGTTGAGTGTTGACCGAAGAATTCGACGTTGATCTGGTATGAATTGTAGTATTCTCTATTTGATCTCATTCCTTGAATCTTGATACTGAAAACAAGATTTATTTTCGCAGGATCTGGACGCTTGTCTTCAATGCTCTGCACCGTGTTAACCAGAGAAAGAGACAGAGAGAAAAGGAGAGAGAGAGAGAGAGAGAATGAAAGAAAATCAATTTTGTGCTCTGTTTCTCATTACTCACAAAAGTGCTGTTTCCTTACATTTATACTTTATAAACTTCCATCGACTAAAACTTCTTCTTTGCATCTTATAACTAATGCAACTGTCTCTTAACAGCTGCATCTAATTTTTGTTATCATTACTTTCACATCTTCAATTGTATAAGCCACGTTGAAATAAATACAGCATAATAAAATTACTTGAAAGACTATATAAAAATAAATATATGAACCTATATGGGAGAGGGGACCCTAAGTCACAGGGATATTGTGAGGATATTTTAGATTTAAATTTAAATTTTATAATTTGATTAAAATTATTTATTATTTTATATTTGATAAATAGTTAATATGTGTAAAAAAATCAAATTAATTCGACATTATTACTCATATGATTGAATCATGTTTATTTTAAAATAAAATTACCAATTTATAGAATTTTAAGAATAAAATGTAAGTTAAATATATACCGATCATACGCATAATGATGTCCAATTGACTTAATTTTTTACATAAATTAATTACTTATTAAATATAAAATAATAAATAATTTCAATTAAATTATAAAATTTATATTAAATCTTAAATTATCCTCACAGCAGGTCCTGCTGTGCCTTGGGGGCAGCAGGGACCCGCTTCCCTATAACATATCTTATATAATCTAATATATATTGTTATCAGAATCCCAAACACACCCTCTATTCTTGCATTTTAATCGGAGTTTGTATTTTAATGCTCTCTTACTGTCGTTTTGCTTATTTGGAATAGAGAGAGAGAGAGAGAGAGGGGAGAAATTATATTCAAAAAAGTTTTTCAAACAAGAATTTTTATAATATTTTAAAGAGAAAAAATATTATATCCAAAGTTAAAAGTTATTTCTCACTGAACCAGGACATGTGGAAGAAAAAAATCAAAAACACTTTAAAATTGTTTTTAAAATTCAGTTTTTACGTCATTTTTAACTCAATTTTCTAGAAACGATTTTCTGAAAATTGCTAAATAACGCATTTTATTTATTTTTAAATTTTTTTAAATAAAATAAAATAAAAATTACAACCAAAGAGGCCATGTTTTTTCTATCTGACACAACAATTGAACCTCTCAAATTGAAGAAAACTCCAAAAAATAAGGACTGGGCTCGTGTGCATAGTAATATAGCAAAAACGAAAAAATAAGTTCAGTATGCGTTCGTTGGGCTGAGTTAGCCCAACCCAATCTCCAGCCGAATGTATCATGTGGACCTAAACCCATTCTCCAATGATGACTGATGAAAACAAAAAAAGAAAAAAAAAAGTCTGACATTTCCAAGCAGACAGAACGCTAACTAGAAGCCTTCTACCTCGATTTTTGTTTCTAGCCCAATGAGATGGTTTATTCTTTGTTTTTCAATTTTTTTGTCCTAATATATGAAAAAATAATATTTAAATTATTTTATGTGCATCGGTTGGGATAACGTCACTTGTTGAATTATTCTAAATCTAGGTTTTTAATTGCAAACAATTAAAAGACAAACTAATCACACACAATAAGAAGATTGCAATTTTTAAATAAAACTCTTTAATTCGGGTAATAATTATAGGATTAATTCTATTCAAGTAATCAAGTACTATATCAATGAATAGTTACAAGACTTACTTATAAGCTCATGTCGAATCCTTAACCTATATGTCTTAATCATTGCTTGTCGAATTTACATACACAATTTTTCGTACTTGATCACCACCACACTTTATTCTCAGTGTTTTAGCAAAATTTCAAATTCTTAATATGCTTTAAGCCGATAGATTTATCAATGGCAATTTAGAAATTCACCAAAATTAATCTTAAAAATCTACCTAAAATGTTGAAGAATAAACTTAAATTTAAACTCTCAAGGCTTAGAGAAACTTTGGTATGAAAATATCAATTTATCTATGAATATCTGTCATATTCTCTCTCATTCTCGTAATTTTGAAACAACCCCCCTGCCCCACACACACACACACATAATGAAAAATCAACAATTCGAGTTTTAATTAAATTGAAAGTGCCAGTTCGTCAGTTGAACGAACTTTTTACTGCTCAAACGATGACATTGCAAAGAGAATTCTGCACTTTCTGTGTTACTCAAAACTGCATCAACTTGTAATACTTCAAGCTTCAAGAAATTATAATTTGATATTATGAAATAACAAAAATTCTTAAACCTATCAACCAAGACTTTTATTCAACTCCAAGCTATTAAAACAAATAGGAATTTCTTTTTAGAACCAAACTCTAAATCCATCAAACAACTCTAACTCCTAATACACATAAGAGTTTTACAATTATTCAGATACTAAATTATAAAGATAACTTAATTCTTTAACAATCATAAAGATTTTACTTTAAAAATAATTAACAAGCGCTCAAAGTTCTAACAATATCTTAACGAATTATCAACATCTGAATCGTGTATCAAAATTCTCATATAGAATAAAATATTACGGCCGAGACTGAAATGAAATAGATAAAAATAAATATTACAAGTAGGAACCTTGGTCGGAGAGTTTACCAAAATTCAACTCTTTTTGTCGATCTCAACAGGGAAAAATGCGATATCAAATGATTGTGCTGAAATTTTTCACGTGTTTTAGAATTTTATCAGAAGAAATAAGAATTTGAAGAGAAAGAAAGGAGTTTTGTTGCAAATGAAAATGGAAACAGTACAATGCGAAAATTGAAATGGAAATAGAAATACAAACATAGAAAATTGAAAATACAAAGAGTGGAATTGAAATTATAAGAACTGAAAATCTAAACCTAAATAAAATGAAAAACTAATAGGTTGTTGCTGTGTCTTCTCCATGTATATATTATCCCTATTTATAGAAAAAGTTTTTATAAATAATTACTAGTAACTACTAATAACTACTTTTGGCACAAGATGCTCCTATGATTCTAACTGTCCTTTGGTTATAACTTTTATTAATCGCTATGCTCTTTTTTTGAAATGTCATTTGTTATCTTTATAAATATTTTATGTTAGTATTTAGATGTAGAATTATTTTTCATTAAATCTTTATAAAAAATGACATGTCATTTGGTTAGAAAATTACATCTTCAATAGAAAATGTAAATTTTAGTGTTAAGAAGCACAAATCTTTTTTTATACCTAGTCTCTTGAGATGTGAGAGCGTGACCTCTCTCTCTCTCTCCGATTTTGAAGTATCACATTTTTTGGTAAAGGGTTTTACTTCTAAAATGCATTTTCGATAAAGGCTCAAATAAGCTCTCTCTCTCGGTAAATATTAAATATACATACGATTGGATTGAATACCACTGATTTTGAAGCATCACATTTTTTGGTAAAGAATTTTGCTTTTAAGATGCATATTCACTAAAGGCTCAAATAGGGGCGTTATTAAGTAAAGGAATGATCTAAAGAGCAATTATTTTTTGTCCCCACCTATGTTGTTTCAAATAAATTTGGGCAACACATTTATGCAGATTCTACCATTTTTTATGTGGGATCCACATAAATATGCGATTTAGATTTGTTCTGGGCAATACAAACTGGGGCAAGTAATAATTTTACTACTCGAAGATAGTTTTGCTATCCATCCTGCTCTATTTCCTAACCCTGTCTTCGTGCTTCTGCTTAATTTCACGTGCCCCGGTCCGTTGTGGCGTTGACATAGGCAACTTTTGGATGTTGTTATGATGCTTTGGTTAGGCTCAAATAGATTGCCTTTGTCAACGACACGAGAAGTTGACAAAAGCAAGCAACCCCAATTTTATTTGCCTTTCTTGTTTCACAAAACAGAGAATTCATTCTTTATATAGGTTTCCTGATTTCTAATTTTGCCTCCACCAACGCCAATCAAGCCTCTGCTTTCTTTCGCGTAGTTGCACTTTGCGTAGCAATGACAAAAAGAACACAAAAACAAAAACAAAAACTTGCTTGAAGTACCTGGATGAGAGATTGAGGAGGCAAGATGTAATGTTGTTTTCTTCCTTTTATTGACATTTCGAGTTTCTACAAAGGACTGGGAAGTTGCAGGCAGTCATGCCAAAAACTAGATATGCCCAATCTTTTTAAAAAATGTGTCGATTTGCTTGTCACGGTTCGCTTAAGGGTGAAAAATAGTTTTATAAAGTTAATTATTCATAAGCTCAATTGCAGTGCTTTTAGTTTTCAAATTTTAAAAACTGTTACTATAATTTCAACTTCCTCAAACATGCACAAAGATTTGAAGGGAAATCAACAAAATTCACCCAAAAAATGAGAAACATTTCAACTGCCTCAAACATGCTCTTTCCTCACTCTGATTTTGCTTAGCGCAGTATATAAATCTACTTATACAATTAGTCTGAAGAACCAAAACCAAATGCACAAAAGTGATTGGAAATTATTCCCAACAATTACAATAAGATTTAAAAGGGGCAGATTACAACAGATCTAACTGTATATACATCCCATGATGACAGGAAAAAAAGAAGAAAAAAAAAAAAAGAGCAAAAGCAAAACAATAAGTTCTTCAAGGAACCCTCAGCAGTAATGTACAAATTGATTGATCACTAATGGAATCCTCTTGAACCTCTGGATTGATAGAGTTCTAATCTGTGCTTGGCATCGGTCAGCAGGGTATCAATTGAAGGATCTTGATTTAAATGCCCCTGCTTCGATGCCCACTCGATCACTATAAGCACCTCTGCCTGGGCCAGCGCCTCATTATCTGGGACATGAAGTGCAATGTAGCCTAGTAGAATCAATGCTGGTGACTGAACCAATTGTTCACCAAAGTATACAAGCTGGATTAGGTGCTTGGCGCCTCCTGAATCTATGATGGCCTTGGAGTGATTAATATGCAGATAATTGTCAGTTTCGGCAAATTTGGTTAGCGCAACTATGACCTCCCGTGTAACTTCTGCCTCTCTATCGTCGAGCAGCCGAACCAAAGGAGGTATTATTCTTGTTTCTGTTGCTCGGAAAGTCCTTGCCAGGTTCCCAATGGCGCTGACGCAGGGAATGAGGAGGTCGGAATCCGCTTTTTCGATAATCTTCAGTAACTGATCCACAACAGCTTTGCAAGCCGGGGAAGTGGGCTTGAATGCACTGCGCCTCAATTCTGCATTTTGGTCAGCAACAGCCGTGATCTCCATTAGTGCCATGGCAGAGTTGTATTGAACATCGTCGGCCCCCTTCTCTAACAAGACCGCGAAGCACAAAAGCGCTCTTGATTCTGTGATGCTTTTGCAAATGGAAACATTCCCCGCGCAGAGGTGCCAAAGTGCTCGAGCTGCCATTGCCTTCATTTGGGCCTTCGTTGCTGGATCTTCAATTTCCCTCCCTTTAATGCTACTCCCGGTTAGTGAAACATGCTGGTGGCTTTGTTGAGCATGATGGGTGGCGTTGTGGTGGTGGTGGTTTGGCTTTGGATTGTTAGGGTTAGTGTTCGCATGGTTGGGGTGATTTAGCGCATTATTTTGTTTTGGATCTGAATTAGACTGGGTTCTCAGGGCCATGGTGTTAGTAATCACATTGTGCATTTGGGTAGGGGCGTCGTCGTTCACCGGTCGAGCAATTTGGCTAGTGAAATGCTTATCATCGTCGTCGTGCTTGTCGTTGTAGATCATGTTCTTGTTGGTATTTGCGTTAGCCATTACAACCGTGTGGATTGACATGCCTTGTTTGGTTGCGATGGCGTATTTGCTATGTTCTTGAATTGTTTCAAACGCAAGATGGCGGACGAGCAACCGAATGGTGTTGTTTTGGGCGAAATGGTCCTGACATTTGGGGTGATTCGCAGCTAATTCCGAGATAGCCCAAGCCACCACAACCTGAACCTTCATGTGACCTTCTTTGAGTATTTTCGCAAACACCGAGCAGACACCCGCGTTCACAATCTGTTCGACGCTTTCCGGATCACGACCCAGAAGACCAATAGCTCTGGCAGCATTTTCTTGGCCCTCCATCCGTCCTTCCTTGGCCAGTTTCAACAGCGGCGCAACCCCACCTTCCTCGATAATGAGCTTTCCATACCGATCGTTGTCCCTAGCTAAAGACACAAGAGAAGCCGCCGCGTCCGTGCGGTCCTCGATCGAACCCGAACACAGAATGGCGATTTGTTCCCATATGAGGCAAAGAATTGGCTCATTAGCGGCGATGGGAGGGAGGCCGAGGTATTCGTCGTCGCGATCATCGGCGGGGGTGGATACTCGGAGGAGCCACGACACGTCGCCGATGGAGTTCTCGAGCTGCTGCGACGTTTTCCTGAATGCCGCCTGGGGAATGATGGTGAACACCCGCCGGAGGCCGTTGGCTCTGCACTTGAAGATGAGGCTTAGGGCCTTGTCGATGACTTGCTGGGTGTCATCAATGATGCGGCGCGTGGGCCGCTCATACAGGTCATTGCTTGCACGCGCCGCCTGCCGGAGGAGTGCCGCGAGCTTCTCCGTCTTCGCTTTAATCTCCAGACATTCCGTCCTGTTGTAGTTAACATCGTCGGCCGCCTTCGTCACCTGGTCAACCAATTGTATTGGTTTCGCTAGGATTTGTTTCACTAGGTCCGCCATGGCCTCAGCGGACGACTCCTATCTATCAAAACACCCAAAGATTAATGGCCGGTTTTCTTCCTCGGTGGTGAATCTCTTAACCTTGAAAAGGGTGGTGATGAGACTTTTAGGTTTGAGATCAAAATAACCACATTTGAGCTACTAGAATTGTGTCTTGGTTCTGGGTGGCGAATCGTTTTTCGTTTTCTTGTTTTGGTGGGGGTTTAGGAAAATGGTATTGCCATTCTATTGCCTTGGCGGTGGCAGGGGGAGGTTGAGGTGGTGGCGTGGTGGTGGTTGACGGTGGATTGAATTTTATAAATGGTCAAACGCAAATCTCTCCTATTTTTGCACTCATCAACAACAAAAAATAATAATAATAATAAAAATACAGTTAGAGCCTTGTTTATAGGAAGGGTATTGGTTGGTGTAAGCTCTAAAGGCGCAGAGCAATCAACCTGGTGGGACGGAAACACAGAAAGGCCCACGCTCTTCTTAAAAGCTCACCGGAAAACGATGGCCTCCGTGGACTTCACGCGCTTATGAGGAGAGTGGAAAATGCTTCTGAAAGGTGACGTGGTAACGCCTTTTACGGCTGGCATGTAGATCAATCGCCATCGTTTGTTTCCAGAATCTTCGCCCGTGAGCCAACGTCCGGATGGGGCAGTTGCTCGTCAGTTTTTCTTTCCGAAGGTACGTGGTGTAATTTTTCGATGCACTGAAAGTCTAGTTGGACTGGACCCATTTTTAACTTTACCCAATACCCACTGTTCATAATTGATTCGTTTATTTTAGAGTAAATTTCATTTACCATTTTTGATACTTTTAATAAAAAAAAAATTATAATTTTAAAAATTAAAAAGAATTTTTTTAACTTTAATTTTAACATCAAAAAAATTTCAACCATTCAAAATTTTATTTAACTTAACGCGAAATTACTATTTTACTCTAAAATCGCTCTCAAAATTACTATCTCATCCAAAACTACAGTCCCCAACGCAAATCCAAAACTACAGTTTTCAACCCCCAACCCAAATCCTGACCCAACCCCCCAACTCAAATCTAGTCCCGTTGTTTCTCCCACAATCTAAACTTAGTATTTGAGAGAGAAAGAGAGAGAGCATATATATATATATATATATATATATATATATATATATAGCAGAAAAAGAGAGAGCAATTGTTGCACGCCGCACGCTACACCGCTGTAAGCCATCGTCACCACCGCATGCCACTGTCATAGCTCTCTGTGTCTCTGTTTTTTTTTCTCTCTCTCTCACACTCTTTATATATATATATATATATATATACTCTTTTTCTCAAATATTAGGTTTGGGTTGGGGGGACGGTGGGACCAGATTTGGATTGGGGTAGGGGTGAGAACGAAAATTTTGGGAAGGGATTGGAAACGACAGTTTTGAGAGAGGTTTTGGGTGGGATAGTAATTTTGATGGCGATTTTGAAATGAAACGGTGGTTTTGCGTTAAGTTAAATGAAATTTTTAACGGTTATGATCTTTTTGATGTTAAAATCAAATCTAAAAAGAGGTTTGTGCAATTTTTAAAACTATAGAGAAAATTTCTATTTTTGTCATAAATTTCATGGGTAGTCAGTGAAATTTACCCTTTATTTTATTATTTTAATTAATTATGTATATAAAAAAATTATATTCATGAGGTATTATTAAGTAATTAAAAAATTATATTTATATTAAAAATTAATGCTGAAGTTCAAATACCATTTATTTTTTAATAAAAATATAATTTATTAAAGTACTTCAAAATTCATTTAATTTAATTATTTATATATATAATTTATATGTTAAGAATAATAAAATAAATGTATTGAATCATCAAAATAGACTTATTTTGGGCCCAAAATAAAATAAAGTAGATTGGACAAGGACTGAAGAAGAGATGACCATTCCAATTATAAATTCATACCGGTCTTCTTTGAATAATTTTGTTTATCTACTTATTTTGTTTTGTTTATTTTTAATTTTAATAATTTTTTAATATAATTTTGATCAAATTATTATATTTTTTTGACATATCTTATCGAGACAAGGTAAAAAAGTATTCGTAAATTTTAATATAATTTTTTTTTAAAAGATAAAAAAAATAAGTCAAAATAAGTTAATAAATCAAATTATATGCTTTTTACTTTTTTGACTTTAGTGAAATTATTTTATTTTTTGGTCAAATTTTTTTTACTTTTTTTATTCTTTTTATCAATAATGTTCTAAAAAATAAAGATTATAATTAAAAGATGAACAATGTTTAGAAAAGACAAAACAAGTTAAATCTTCACAATTTAATTCAAATAGGGCTTATAATTAAAGATTTTTTTATTTTAATTTAAATAAAAATAATAATCAATATTTGTTACAAGTATAAATTTATAGTTTCAATTAGTGAAATTGTATTAGTTAATTGAAAAAAAAACACAAGCAAAAAATTATAAATATATTTGTTGCAATTTTCTCAACTATTTATTATGCTATAAGCTAAAAGTTAAATTATAATCTTTAACAAATACCCTCAAAAAAGGTTTTTTCTTCTTCTTATTTCTTGTTTAATTTTTTTAAATTATCAATTAGGATTATGTGACAAGGTTTTTTTCCCTTGGTCAGCCCGATGTGACAATTGAACACATAGTTAAATCATTTTTTAAATCATCACTGGTTTCATTTGTTTAGCTATTATAGAAATTGATCTGACACTTAAATCTGTTGATTTTGAATTTATTTAATTGCACCACTGATTTTGATGTTGAAAAAAGAGGTTCAGATGAACTCTGATAATCACATAGTGCACAACCAGTGTTCTCTTATCTTAGTTGTTTTATTTTAAGTTCTCTCTGATCTTTGATGTAAACAAAAACATGCATATCCCACGTGGGAGAAGAGGTTAATAAGTTTACTTGAACTTAATTTTATTTTATTATGTATAATAATAAGAAAACACTATAAATAATTACCAAGGACGGATAAAGGGGATAAGTGGCGGCGACTATTGCTACCCTTATAATTTCTAAAAGTATTTTTACTATATTGTATAACTTATAATTTTCTCTAAATTATATAAATTCGCCACCCTTGTTTTTTTTTTTTTTCTAAAAAGATAATAATTGATCACCATTTATATTAATGAATTAATTTTTTTTAAAGTGGACTATATATGGATTTTTTTTAACAATAGACTATAGTGTCATATGCAATTAATTATAATCTAATTCAATCATTCTAAAGTTAAATAAGTTATTTGGATTTTTGTAGTTACCAGGATTTCAACAACCTTTTATTCTTCACATAATTGCATTATTTTATTTCTAACAGCATTAATCAATGTTTTGAAAATCGAACCGTTGAACAAATTGAAAAATGTAATTGGTGAACGGGCCACTGGTTCAATCGGAATCGAACTGTAACGTCATAATTACATCATAAATAATTTTATAATTATAATTATTAAATAAAAATAATATCTAACTCATAATTTAAATAAAAAAATAATGACATATCATAATCTAAGCATGATTTTAATTAAAAAATTAGAATATTTAACAAAAATAATCAAAATTTAAAATATAATTACATCAAAAACCAAGTAAACCAAGTAAAAGCATAAAGTATTTAAGTTAACTGCATCAAAAATTCAAAATTACTCAAACAGAATTGAAGCAAACCTGCCAATTTTAGTTTAAAAACAGATATTTTAAAATGAGTTAACTACAAGTATTTGAGTTAACTACCTCAAAACAAAAATTTTTAAATGAAGCAAACTTGCCAGTGTGACCCTAAAGCATAATTTTTTAGTTTAAAAAATTAAAAAATAAGAAATTTGAATTAAAGCACAAAAAAATCTGAATTGAAGCGAACTTGGCGGTTTTAGTGAATCGGTATTAGTTTCACCTGGTCGCCGGTTGAATCGTGAATTTCACCGATTTTTGTTAAAAATATCGATTTTCAAGCTTGGCTGGTTTAATTGGTTAATCCGGAACGTTAGTCAGACCGATTTTCAGTTCAACCAGTTGAATCGGCCGATCCGATCCGAATTTAAAAACATTGGCATTAATCATAGCTATGTCAAATACCTAGAACAAGAAAGGTAATTTCTTATTCTTATTGGCTTGTATTACTATATAATTTAGGTAATTTTCTTATTAATTTAAGAAATATATTTATTTTTAAGTTATATTAAACATATTGTACTATATTATTTAATTATTTTTGTAAGTTTATTAATTATAGTTGACTTGTCAATAATTTTTGAGTTGTGTGATATGCTGGCAAAAATAAAAACTTTAACAATTTATTCTTTTACTAATAGATTGATTTGTTTTTTACTTTCAACTGTTGCAACAGAACATGCCATTTTAGATGTTAAAAATGTAAAAAAATAGACTATGCAATAGGGTGAAAGATAATTTTTTAGCAAGTTACTTAATTGTTTGGATTGAGAAAGATATTGCAAAGAATTTTAGTATCAATTATTTTATACATGACTTTAATGACATGATAGAACATTAAACCCAACTCAAGATACTTCATTTTAAGTAAATTAATTGATTTAAAGTTGCTGTATTTTTTATTGAATAGAATAAAACATGCTTAGTTTTATATGCTTAGATGTTATTATTTTTCTCCTTTTATGCTGATAGAAATTAATATTATACTTCATGCTTTTTGAAAAAAAAAATTTGTTCGTGTACATATTCACCACCCTTAAGTTAAAATCTTAACTCGTCTCCGAATATTACTAAAATTTGATGAAGCCATGTCACAAGTTTTTTTTCTTTTATTAGAAGAGTAAATATGACCATTTTGTTTAATCAGTAAAGGGTAACATATATATAAATTTTAAATAACTACCCATTAACTATATACTTGTCCCACAAATTATTCAAAATCTTATTTGATTAATTTTTATCTCTTAAAATATTTAAAATTATAAATTATATTAAAATATATTAAAACGTATTGCATGTCCACCACGCTTGTCACAAATCCAAGTTACAGTTAAAGAAAGGACCAATTGAAACACCATATTTGGTTGTTTCCATTTTTATTATGAAAAAGATTTCTTATAAATCCGCTTGTAAGATTTCTTATAAATGGATAAAGATTTTTATCTTTATGGTCCTACGAAAATTTAATTTTTCCTCGTTTGGTGGTTTTCTCTTTTTGGCAAGAAGATCTTTTTCTCTCTCTTTTTCTTTTTGAGGGGTGTTCTGTTGTACCAATGTTATCATGTAACCCTTTGATTAATCTTCTATCAGGTTTCTGATTTGTTTAAATCTTTTAATTTTTTTTTATTAAAAAACATATATTTCCAACGACAGTGGGAGCAGAGGATTTTGCAATCATGGTTAATACAACCGGATTTGAATATTTGATACTTAATATTACTGTCTTTTAAGTATGGTTGCTCTTAGGTGTGTTTATGGTGTTTTTATCATTATCATGTTTTGGTAATTTGTGTCCGATTGGATCTCTCTTTCTGTTCTTATTCCTGTTTGATTGTTTGTGAAAGATTTCTTATTAGTTTAACAGGATACAGTGGTTCTTGATGCATCTTCACCACTCGAGCGGTAGATAGACCCTTCGATCGATCTTTCTCTAATAGCTTCTTTCTTTTGCGCATGATCAGTATGATTGAGTTACCGCTCGAGCAGTTATTAGACCGCTCAATCGGTCTTTAACGTGGAAGACATCTTTATAGGCTATTATAGTTGGTCTGTTATGTGAGATACATTGCCGAAAAAGCTGCTGAAGAAGGAGGACTACGAAAAAAGGTGAACTGCCTTAAAAGACTTAAAAATTTTGACTTAAATCATAAGAGAAGATTATTGAGGTTACAAGTTAATTCTTCAAAGTGATTGAAACTACAACCAAGCAAGAGTCTTGAGAGGATTCTCAAGCAAATAAGACTGAAAGAGGATTCTAACGGCAGACAAGTACGAATTTGGTGTACGAAGATTCGACAAGAAGACTTCTAGCAATAGGTTGAGAATTCAATAGGATTTTGTAAGAGTTTCTTATAACAAAATTTTTCATATAGTGCTTGTTCTTTGAACTTGGTGAAATTTCGTGATTTTTTATCCGTTTTAAATTTTTTCACGTTAAAATTGCTGTCTTGTACGCTTTGTATTGGTGGTTTGTTCTTTATATCTGTCTTATCCATACGCATAAAGTAAATTATAAATTATCTCCTGTAAAATAAACTTTAAAGGGGTTTAAATCGTTTTTTCAGTTGCCATTGTGCATATGTTATATGTAGGTTAATGATAATGATCATACAAAATACTGACTTACCCAAAGTGGCAATTTTTGATTTTTCAAAAGGTAGAAGGATATTATCTCTAATTCAAATGAATGAAACCATATAAAGTCATCCCAATGCGCGAAAATAAATAATTTTTAGAGTGTATTTTCTTTTTTGCACAAAATTAAATAAAAAACGCATAATGTCATTGCGATGCACGAAAATGAACACTTTTTCGAGTGTGTTTGTTTTTTTTGTATGAAAATAGACGACAATACATAATGTCATAGCATTGCATAAAAATAAACAAAAGTGCATAAAGTCATCGCTTACACCATAATAAATATTTTGTATTGAGAATATTATTTTTTGTCTGATTGACCTATCGATTTTTATATAAGTTTGATGAAAAATAATTTTATATCAAAATGCCTACATAAAATATTGTAAGGATGACAAGTGACGATTTGAGAGAAGAGTGTAATAGTTAATAAAAGTTACTATCGATTACACTTTGTATCGTATCAGAGAATTTTATTTAGAGTGATTAGGAGAAGTATTATTTTCATTGTATTATTTTCATTGTAAGGACCTGGACTCCATCAATTCATATGTCAATTCGTCAATGAATTTTATTTTATTTTATCTTAGGAGTAGCATAATATAGATAGTTTCTATTCTTCAAATATCTTCAAGAATAAAGTGTTCAATATTTGCCTAACAACTATAAATGAATGTCAGCATTTTCTTTCTTATATTCTTGTTCTCATTTTATGAAACTTAATAAAATATTTTTTTATTAGTTTTTTATCTTTATTTTCTTGTTTCAATCTCTTAATTTATTTAGTCATTTTCACATCTAATGAAATTTTGAAACAAAACATTAAACCGCAGTACGATCTTGTGGTGTAATTTCTTGTTGAGCTTGACGAAAGAAATTTTTTTATTGATAAATAGGCACAAAAGTGAATAATTTTGTGGACACATTACATTTATATATAATTTATATATATATATATATATATATATAAGATCTACGATTCGATAACGACTGACTATGAGTGATTCTACGTAAAATTCCGAGTCTGACAACCTTGTATTGTATAGAACCAAGTATCTTGTTTTGCTTCGGCAACTATACAAATGATTTTCAGCATTTGATTCCGTGAGATGCATTTCGAGTAGCTGACAAGCAGTGGATGGTCCTTGGTACTGTGGTACTCCGACCTGCGTTCCAATGTATGATGAGGACCATGAGGTTTAGTTTAGACGACCCAAATGTTAAATAAACTTGCATTTTTAAACTGTTACTAAACCAAAGACATATTAGAATTTTGTCCATAGATTCTCAAGATTTATTAGTTTTACCATAAAGGAATCCTATTTTTCAACTTCCATATTTTAACTGTCCTACAAAATTCTTTAATTTGTCAAATGAACACAAACTAGAAATTAGATTTTTTTTTTTAATTTTCAAATGAATCTCTCATTTAAAGAGAGTTTGAGGACATGCTTGATATATCGAATAAAATTGAATATGATAAAATGAATAAATAATACATAGGTTTCACATGCTTTTATAATAGCATGAGATATATAGTTTAAGGGGTTGTGCATATTATGGTATTATTTATATCACATTTGGTTAAAGTGAAATAGAATATAAATATCACATTTGGTTAAAGTGAAATAGAATATAAAATAGCGGTTAAAGAATTATTTTTGACTATTGAATAATTAGGAAAGAGAATTCAGATGATGAACAAAAAATTTTAGGAAGATAAATTGAATACATAATTTCATGAATATATTGGACAATTAGTTCTCCATTTAGGAGATTAATAGTCCAATCTAATAAACTAAACGTGATACTAGTAATTCGAAAAAGCAAATTTAAAAAATATGAGTTTCATATACGTTTTAGTCAAATTCAATCATTTTTAATCCAGCAACCATGACCTAATTTCTTATGTTCAAATGAGTATAAAGTTTGAAACTGATTCAAATAGAAAGTTAATTTTTTTATTGGGGGGTTTTAGTGGGAATCCCATATACGAAAAAGTCTTTTAACAATTAGTCCCATAATTATTTTTAAATTTTTTAATCATTTTATATTTAAGGAAAATTTAGGGTTAGGTCTTTTTTTTTTTGTAGTAAAATTAGTTTTAGTCCAATTCAATCTTTTTTATTAAGATTAGTCCTCTATCAATTTTAATTTTCTAAAATACCTTTAAATCATCATATCTTTAGAAAAAAAATTTGACCAAATTTCTTCCTAAGCGGGAATCTAAAATTCTATCCTATAAATCTCTTCAAAATTTCGCACCATAATCACCACAACCTTAACTCTATTGCCATATTTATCCTCCGTTGTCGTCGTCTTCATCATCGACGTCGCAAAAATATAACATTAAATTATGAGATGTATTCTAAAAATTATACTGTTATTTCAACGTATCACTTTTGGTATAACTAATAAATATATCATTAGAATACAGACAAGAAAGTGCACTGTTATTTGAACTGATAATTGTATCAGTTGAATATGTATTTTGAAAAGTGCATTGTTGGAACAACTGATAAATGTATCAGTAGAATACAGATTTAGGAAAATACACTGTTATATGAACTGATAACTGTATCGGTTAAATATGTATTCTAAAAATTGCACTATTTGAGCAACTGATAAATATATCATTTGTTGTCCAAATCTGTAACTTGCATTATTGTTTCAACTAATACATTTATCTTTCGAGTTCAAATTATAAAATTTTGTAAGACTGTTAAAATCATCATATTCTAAGTCTGCGCAAATTTTCTTGCGCAAAGCATAGACTCGACCAGCACAAGGATGGCAACCCACAGCGAGATGGAAATCGCCATTGCCGCTCCCTCGAAACTAAGACGCGTCCAGTAAACCAACGCGTACGCGACGCCGCAACGACGATCAGCGACTGCACCGAGCACAAAACCAGCGGCGCCACCACGCTCTACGTCTGGAGAAACCTTAGAATGTTGTGCAAAAACCCGTACACGAAGAATCTCAACGTGAGGAACTTAATGTAGAGAGCGACGGCTTTTGATATCTGAGGGTTTTGGCATAGGAAGACGATGATGGGCTTGGAGAAGAACCAGAAGAGTGAAATGATGGCGGAAAAAATGAGAGAAATGATACAAGATGCCTGTAAGTAACTCCCACCTACAAAAATGGGAAGTGGAATATTTTTCTTATAACTCAATAACATATGAAGTAAGTGCATTCTACAAATAGGGATTCAAATGAAAAGTTAGCACCGATTTAAAAAGAAATAATGGTTAAATGAGATAATGAATTTCTACAATCAAAAAATTCAAATACAAACAATATATAACACCAATTGAAAATGACATAATAAATAAATTGCATAATAAATTCCTACAATTAAAGAATTTAAATACAACCAATACAACCGATTAAAAATGACATAATGGTCCTAAATATCATAAAATTTAAAAAAAAAATTAAATCTAATATAAAAAATACTATAAGACTAAAACTCTTACATTCTTAAAAAATGAGACTAAAACTTAATTAATCATATATTTTATTTCACATAATATGCCTATAATCTTGACAATTTTAGAAACCCACTAAGTTATACATTTCATAATTATACAATAGTATCCCATAAATAGTGATTACGATCTATAAAATTTGCCAACAAAATTAACAAGAGTATCATGTCTCTACTTTATTTTTTTCTCTTTTCTTGGTTTATGTCAAACAAAACGATGTAATTAATTGTAACATATTTGCTATACTTTAGTGCAGACTCTAGCAGAGGGGTAATCCCTTTATTTATATATATATATATATATATATATATAGTATTATAGTTGCTACAATATAGTTGTAATCCTTATTAGAAAAAAAATAAAAGATGACATAAAATATTCTCAGTGTGTACTTTCCATTTTGTCAAATTATTTTTCTTTTCATCTCTATTAGAGATTGCTCAAATCTTAAATGTTTAATTAATTGTGGTCAACTACATAAATTTTTTTATGTCGTTCTATTCTGTTAAGAATTATTTATTCGAAATCACGTATTTAATAAATTTTTCATTTTTAAAAAAATCATAAACTATACAATATTGAGAAATTTTAAAATCTAAAAATGAAAATTAGTAAATTTTCTCAATGAATTGGAATATAGAATTTTCTTAGTTGTAAAACTAATAAATTTAATAGTTTAAATACTAAGAAATGTTATAGTTCTGAAAATAAGAAATTAATTTTTAAATTAAAATAATTTTAATTGAGAAATTTTTCTGTTTTGAAAATGAAAAATTAGCTTTAGAACTAAGAAACATAAAGCAAAATAAAAAAAAATATTTCTTTAAATTGGGAAATTTATCTGCTCCAAAATAAATAAGATATTTATAACATTTGTAAATTTTATTATTTTTTCAAAATTTTATATTTAATATTGATTTTGTTTGACAAGTCCCAATGAATGGGTTTTAAAAATATTAATTTTATTAAAAATTGATCTAAACATTGAAAGTTGTAAAATTTTAAAACCTACAAATAAAAGTTTTAATAAATAAAACTCTATCTATAAATAAGAGTAAATCAATCATAATTAATTTCTGAATTTAAATATGGTACTATATCTTTAAAAATCTTAGCAATCAATACTCATACAAATCTTTTAAATAAAATTAATAATTAATTAACACTTTTTTATTACCTACTTAAGTTCAAATTACATTGCTAAATTAAACAAAAATTGGATCTCACACATCCTACAATAATATCACATTCAAGATCATGCCAGAAAACAAGGAAGATGTGAGTTGTAATAAATTTTATGTTATATCACTTGATTAGATTTTGTTTGTTTTCCCTAAATAAGAACTGTTGATTATCAGAACACTTTAATGAAACTACTTGCTATATTAAATTAGTGATTTTTACACTCTCTTTTTCATATATACAATAATTTTTTTTTTATTAAATAAAACTATACAATTATTTGTATAGTTTACAATTATTGTATGTTTGCATAAGAAAAGATTAAATCAATAGTTATAAAATAGAAAGTTTTTTTTTGTAATTTTATGTAATAAACATAAAAAGTATACATATATAAAATAAATATATATATGAACATCACTTCCAATTAAATTATGGGGGATTGAGGCCTCGTTTGGCAACCCGGCATTAAGTCGGGTATTTTTTGCATGTTTGCTATAAGCCAATATTTAAGTCTCATTGCTTAATTTTGAGTTTTTGCCTTTTTACTTATTGGCTTAACCTTTTTTCTTTTTTTATATATGTAAAATATTTTTATATATTTTTTAGAAATATCATAATATTATTTATACATATTTATTTTTTTATAAAAAAAATATATTTTTAAAATCTACTCGTCGAAGTCTATCAAATAAGATCAATATTGAATATAAATTATAGGAAAATAAATTTTAAAAATTATAACATCTTTTTGACTTAAAGCTTTTTAGCTTTTTACCATTTTATCTTCTAGTTTAAAGCAATTTTAAGTTAAATTTTGTTGGCTTATTGCATTTTGACTAAAACTCACTGTTATTGTTCACCAAATAAATTTTTTTTCATATTTGATGTAAGACTAGTTTAACCAAAAAGTCTATATTAAAACCAAATTACCAAACGAAACTTAAATTTCTAGTTACGAGATTCAATCCTATTTTTTAAATCTGTCTTTGGTTAGTGATCATTCTGATGAATGTGGAAAGTGTGATTAAAGGCAAATATTTTTTCATTTTAAGTCAAATAGATACCAAAATATTATTTGGTCAAAAGTGATTTTAAACCATGCACCATGTAAAGAGAAGATACTTTGATTTGAAAATTATTTTTTTGTGTAATTTGTAGAAAAAAGACTACAAATTCAACTTTAAGCTAAAGTCAAACGAGGCATGTAACTTCGGAATATAATTTAATTATTAATCTTTAACGAATTTAAAAAGGCCTAAAAATTTAACTTAGTCTAACTTTAAGGTTGAATGATGCGTGATTTTAGGTATGAGAAAAAAAGAAAGTAAAGACTAATGAAAGAAGGTGAAAGAATCGTGTGAGATAATGGGGTAGAATGGAGTAATTATTTGGTTGTCTCGGAAAATTGTATATTATTGTTTAATAATATAATAATATATATTTTAGGTAGACTAATATTAGTTTATTTTTATTAAATAAGTAAAAAAATAAAAATAAATAAATTAATAAAATTAAATATTTTTAATTACAAAAAATACGAAGTAATATTATTTACAAGATATTTTGAGAATATTTAATAATTTTCCAATTGAATTCAGGTGCAGGCTTATGAAATGAGAAAATGAGAGGAGAAAAATAGGTCTTATCAAGCAAGTATAGCTACCAAAGTCACAGCTAATAACGTATGCCAAAAACCTGTGATCTATTGCATCATCCTAGCATTGATTATTTAATTTATCTTGCTCTACCTATACTGCTATTGGCATGGCAAATTATTCGGTATTTTAGAGTACCATGTAATTAAGTAATATTATATAATATTTTTAATAAATAAAAATTTACAATACATATTAAGTAGATCGTTACATTTGTTTTTTACATACTTAACGAAGATAGACCAATATTGTCTATTCCTAAAGTAATTTTTAATATATTATTAAATGAGAACACTGCATAAATAATAAATAATAGAATATAGTGTTTTGAGACATTTGAATAATATTTACTCATAGCTACCATATATATATATATATATATATATATATATATGTATATGTACGTGTGTGTGTGTATAATAAATTACTAAAATTTGATGTGATTTTTATCATTTAGTCTAAGAAGTCATATTCTCTTCATGCAATCTAACAGTGAACATTTTCAAGGCTCTTCTCGTTTCTCTTAGTTCCTCTCTCGTTGATATTATTTTATTATAAGAAAAAATTGACCTTATTGTATATACTAAAAAATATTATTATTATCTTCGAAAACTTGCGGCACTGTGGTTGTATATATATATTTTTAATTTGTTTTACATATCAATGTTCTATTTTTTTAAAAAAAATATATATATATTTACCTTCCACTATTCCATTCAATTTTTTTTGTAAATAAACTTTTACAAGATTCAAAATCTTTCAAACTAACAGACATGTTAAAACTGACACAAACGTGGTGTATATTGCATTCATTATTGGATCTCTGTCATTTTGCTATGATAAATCGTTAATGAAATCAATAACTATTATAATTTATTTTGAGCTAAACGAATCTAAGGAAAGATAAAATTTTATTTAATTTAGACCTCCTTTGAAAACTGGTTTTAAACTAATTTAAAGTTAAGTTTTTTGCTTTTTTTGTTTAAAGCCTCAAAAGTCAACAAGCATCGTTTTGCAATTTAAAAGCTTTTGGTTTTTTTTACTTTTTATATATTTTTTATTATACACATCTATTTTTTTTATAAAAATTATATTTTTAAAATTTACTCGTTAAAATCTATCAAGCAACATCTATATTGAATATAAAATTATCTAAAAATAAATTTTTAAAAATTATAACAGCTTTAAATAAAAATTTTTACATTTTAATTTATAATCGCTTTAAACATTTGACTTACAGTCACTTTAAGTATTTGGCTTAAAATTATCGCATTCCTCTGCCAAATGAATTTTTGAGTTTTGGGCTTCAAGTGACTTTAAACAAAAAAAACTTAATTTAAAATTAAATTATCAAACGAGATCTTAATATCTTTCGTTACTACTTAAGTCATTATTTAAGAGTCCCCATACATTTACTTTGAAAGCTTAAAATATTTGTTTCATTCAAATTAAACAATATTCATGTCATTGTACACTTTATGGACTTGAATAAAGTCAACTTTATTATCTTTTCAACTTCTTCGATCAGTAATTAATATGCATTGCAATTGATGATCACACAATTTTATTATAAAGTATAGATAAAGTAATTATATTCTTACTACCGTTGTTTGTAAAGAATTATTTTTTCTCCGTGGATCGTTGTATTAATTTTAGTAACTTTGTATTTCATAATTCTTTTTTAATTATATTTAATACATAAAATAGATACTTAAACGTATGCGTAGTATAAAAAAAAGTCCATATGCTGAAATCGAAATAGGCAACTAATTTATTTAATTTTACATAAAAAACAAAAAATAAAATCAACAAATAATAATTAATTAAATTATCTATATAAACTTAATACCATTATAGTACAATAGTAGATCTTAAAGCTAAAAATCGAATCATATTCCAAGCATATGTCTTGAAATTTTAAAAATGTTACCTAATTAAATACTTGTGTAATATATTATAATGTTTGGAGACCACGTGGTGTCGATCATCTAATAATTATTTGATGAAAGTTATATTACATTGATATCTGGGGCATGATAAATTATTAGGTGCTTTTGAATTATTGAAATTAAAATTTTTTATAATCCATTAAAAATTTGTAAAAAGTCATTATACCCATTTGTCCTCTTTGTGCCTAAATCAAGTTAAAAAATATTAGGCGATCAATCAATTCAAAGCAAGAAAGTCAATAACAAAATTTAAGGTATTCTCTGAATTTGAATGAACTAAAGGTCCTGTTTGGATAATTGTTTATTTGTTTTTATTTATTTTTATTTTTAGTAAAAAAATATTATTTAGTTATACTATTATACTTTTCGACTTATCTCATCAAAATGAATCAAAAAAGTAAATTTTTTTATCAAAATAAACATAATTCAAAAAGACAAGAATAAGTCAAAATAAGCCGACAAATCAAATTTTATGTTATTTATTTTTATTTTTAGTATGTTTTTTTAATCTTTTGGTCAAATTTTTTTATTTTTTGGGTTCGTATCATCGAGATGATTTAAAAAAATAAAAATAAAAATACTCAAAAAATCAAAAAAAATAAAAATAAGCAATATTCTTGACATTTGCTTATTTTTGGGTTATAGAGATAGTAAGTCAGCCGCCTTAATCATATTTTTTTTAATAAATTAATTTTAACCAAATATAAATTAAATTTCTCTCAATATATATAAAATTATTCATAACCTCATTATATAGAAAGAATATGTAGGGCTTGAGAATTATTATCTATTCTGACATGTTTAGTCTTGTTCCCAAACTAAACATGCCCTAAATCTATTTTCAGGAAAATGCACAGCACCCGTTTTTTGTTTTATTTTGTATTTTTTAAAACTTTTGTCTTTGCCAAACGTAGGAGTCAAATGGTTAAGATTTAAAACTTGAAGATTTGTTTCGTTCAAAGTTTTAAGTTTAAAATTTTTTATATGTTATTAATTTTTGTAAATTAATTTACAAAAAAACTTTAATTCGACTTTATTTAAATCCCACTAGTAATAATTTAAAAATTAATTAAAATGTGCATAAACTAACTCGAGCACTTTAAATTTTTGTGATTTAAAAACCTTAGGAAATCCTAAGTTGAGGCCCACAAAAAAGAATTTGAGTGGTGTCCCCTCAAAAGTAATAAACATCGTAACAGGAAATGGTCGTACCTATCAAAAAATAATGAAATTGCACAAACACATAGAAAGAAAGAGAGAGATGATGCCCATCTCTTTATTTTGTCACGTGGAGCATGAAAAGGGAGAGTGTGGGCTTCAACATGAAGAGGGCTGCAATATTGGGCCTGTGCCATCAGAGCCCAACTGGTGTAAGCCTTGGGCCTCAGATTTTACATTTGAAGAAATGGGATATATTACACTAACCCAACAATTTTACCTTAGTTACATCAACCTCCCTAAAATACAAACGTATAACGATGACACCGGTATTTTTTATCATCAAAATATCTAATTTGTCCTTAATTGTCAACGCACAACCCACAACAATCCTATTTCTCATATGAATAGTATTTTTTAAAAAGCAAACACACCTAATCTTTCACATTTGCTAAACTATCAAATCTCTAATGTTAATATTGATGAGAACAACTGTTTGACTACCAGATAAAATATTTCTCCCTCTCGGTCAAATCTCTAACGTTAATATGGATGAAGACAACCGTTTGACTACTAGATAAAGTCTCTCTCTCTCTCTCACTCTCTCTTAAATATGGACGAAAACCACCACAAAAAAGTACCCAATACTTTTGGCCACCACCACTAGTGTACCATTGTTAATTGTACTGAAACCCAACAACAATTCGTCTATTTACTGATTGTTATTAGATTTTGCAAGAAAATGAGCGATGTGGTCAGTGATGGTTGGGCTCACAAAATGAGATAAGGGAGAGTTAAGTTCATCGAGATAGTTGTGTTAAACGATGGTGGCGACAGTTGTGTTCAACAATAGTACCATGCATAATGCATTGTATTTTTTTAACAATGGGAGTGTAGCCAGCTCTATTTGTGGACAAAGTCATAAAAAGTATAAATGGCCGATCAAAAGTGGGCATGACTCAGGATTAGTTGGGGAATCATGTATTGGTAGTGGTTGATAGTAAACTTATTAGGTAAATTACTGTACGGGGATGACCCATAAATTCTAGTTATTTGATGAGTTGAATTTTGTCAAGATGAACCTGTCGAATGAATGTAAACTGCAAAAAAGAACAAACGTGAGCTAATCAGCAACAATTTGCCGAAAGCTACTTCGATGGTAAAATTAGAACTGTTTCAAAATAGAAAAATTGATAAGGTATTAGTTAGACATAGATTTGGCTAAAAAAAACTGACTGTGTATACCTCTAGCTTTAAGGGACCTCCCCTTTTTGTAAGGGAAGTGAGCATTCTCCTTTCCTTAATCATAATAATAGTGTTTCACCTGATATGTTACCCTGCAAAACGGCTCTATTGTTCTTGTCCATAAAAACAACAATGGCAGGGGAAAGTAGACCGAATTCAGTGTTGTCACCATAAATTTCATCATCTCGTCTCATTCCTCGATTTTAGTTCCCCGCGTAAATACCACTGTCTTGGCCAAATCACACTTGGTGGCAAAGATCCTTCAATCCAATCACATTAAATATTGTACAACTTCGATCTAATTCTAATTTAATATTCTATGATTCGGATTAGATCGTATTAAATACGAATTCATTGCCGGATTCCTTCCTCCCATCCCAAATACAATTACGAATTCATTGCCGGATTCCTTCCTCCCATCCCAAATACAATTAGCTCGGCCTTTAGATGGCCGTTCGCGATCGGACCATTTTCTTTGGGCCTCGGCCCAAGGTTATTAACAAGCCCAGCGGGTTGGGACGAATTATGTTCGTCCCCTTCAATTACGATGGTGACATTGGATGATGCTTGCCTGTGAGGTGTGGCATGCAGTTGCTGATGCTTAGGCATTTAGGTAGTGGCAGCGACGAATGGATGAATCAGTTAATGGAAAACCATGGGGTGTGGCAATTAGGAGGTGGTTGTGGCTGATTATGAACCAATTGATCAAGGCGTATTACGGTTGGGCCATTACGTGGCAGCCGTACGGCAGCATCGATTCGGTAGTGGCAATACGTGGCAGAGGGTATGAAAAAGTAATTTATTTAATTTTATTAGATTTTGTTGCCAATAGAAATAATGTTTTGCGTAATTGAAGCTTTATTTGGCAATTTAATTTTAAGCTGCTTTATTTGTTTAAAATTATTTTAAACTAAATTAAAAAAAATTTATTTTGTAAATGTTAAGATTGAATTTAAATCAAAAGGTATTAAGCTAAAAAACTTAGCTTAAAGTGACTTTTAGACGAAAGATAAAAAACTTGATTTAATGTTGTTATAATTTTTAAAAAAATATATTTTTAAATAATTTTATATTCAATATTGATCTTGTTTGATAGATTTTAACGATTATATTTTACAAATATAATTTTTTTTATAAAAAATAAATATGTGTAATAAGAATTATGATATTTTTTAAAAAATATAAAAAAAAATTTATGTAAAAAACAAAAAAGCTAAAAAGTTTAAAGTCTTTAGGTTGCCAAATGAGACTTTTTGATCTTTTGAATTTTAAGCAAAGAAATAAAAAATCCAATTTAAATCAAACGAGATTTAAGTTAAAATTGTGAAACTAGTTGTATTTCTCTCAAGCTTATGTGAGAAGTAGTGTAATTTACCTCAAAGATATTACACCAATGAAAGACTCAGATTTTGATTCAATGGTATGAGTATTAATCTCCTAAATAAAAAATTAAGAGTTTAAATTTTGTCAAACACAAAATGTGAGAGTTTTTTATTTTGATAAACAAAAAATAATAACAATTCAAACAGACATTCTATTTTTGATAAGTAAATGTTAGATATGAATTGGCATAGTTATAAGTCAAATTTTGTTTTTTTCTATCGAGAGCGTTAATCGTGATAACGAATGAAAAATGGTATTTTTTTATTATTTTATATGAGATTATGTGATGTAATAAAATGATGTCATAAGCGCATAATCTTCATCGATGATGTTATCAATATGAGAAATTTTTTTTTTTTTTAATTTAAATACATTAATTACGGTGAGGGAATGGATCTTCCTAACCCCTCTTTCCATCGCAAAGAGAAGTGCAAATATAGTCCATGGAATATTCTTTTCCGATTGAATAAGACCCAAATATTCTTTGCCGGTTGGGCTTATGGATCACGCAAGGTGGATCTCTTGGCCCAAGATGATGTTGACTAGTAGGGGTTTATCTTATAAAACTGCATATCAAAAAACAAACAAAAAAGGAAGAAAGATTTTTTTAACTCATTTCTTATTTTTGGTGATTTTGATAATATTACACATATTTTTTATATTTTTAAAAAATTCTTATATCAATATGAACCAAAAAAATGTATAAAAAAAAAGATGAAAAAAAAAACCTAAACCGAATAAACTTAGATTTACTTATTTTTCTAATTTTCTTCTGTACAGCTAAATTTTAAAAAAATATTATTGAGGTTTTATGACAAATTAAAAAAAGTAAATTTTTTAATAAAAATATCATAAAAATCTAAAAATTAAAATATGTCAAATTATAAAATTTATCCTAAACAACTACTAATGATGGGTCTAATTTACATAGTTTGCACTCACTAATATTGTTGTGATGAAAAAATTAAATAAATTTCTAAAACTTGTGCTTTCCAATTACAGAAATGTGACAAATTGTGATAAGTTTTTTTCTTAAAATAAATATGAGTATCCATTTTTTCTCTACTTATTATGAAAAGTTGAGTAACGAGTATATATATAAAACAACTTAATAAGATATTTATATACGCATCAAAAAATGAATTATTAAAATGATATAATTTTTTTTTTGTTCTCTCTTCTCTTTCATGTTCTTCTATGTAAAATGATAAAAAAAAATATTAATTTATATTATTTCTCTTTTTACTAATCTAACAAAAAATAATTTACTTTTATCAACTTTCACTTTTATTAAAAATGATTTACTTTTAATAGAGTCATACTTTTAATTGAACATATTAGAATTGATCAATTAACTATTTATTAAAATATTCATATTATTTTATGCTTTACTTTTAAATTTTAAAATTAGATAATTTAATGTTTTTTTAGCACTAGTGATCGTATCTAGGCATATACATAGCAACAAAAACACCTCACATAATGTTGCCAAAATGTTTTCTTCCACTTCCTGTTGAAAAAAAAAATTACAGGAAAAAAAAATTAAAATAAAAAATAAAATGGGACAATTTTATCGATTGGTTGTAGACATGTCATCGACACCTTCCTTAAAAGTATTTTTACGCCCTTCAAAGTAGGTTACTCGGTGCAAAAGGATAATAACAGGATACTCTCTAGAATTCACAACTTCTTCAATGTATTAGTGCACTCTTACTACAATAGATACAAGAACAGTTTTATAATAATTGCATTCAAGTGAAGAAGATAGGAGAAAATCGAATATTTTTTTTCTGTAGAACAAGAGGTAAAGGTTTCTTAATTTATATAGCCAAAAGAGACAACATAAAAAGAATTTAGAATATATTTTGTACATAAATTATACAATCAAACCGTCAAAATTAATGATAGAAATTAAAAACACAAATTCTGTAATTAATTAATTGCCTTGATTGGAGGCAATCAAAGCATAATTTTTGCAACGGTTTAAAAAATTGGCTTAATTTGGGGAATCAAATTTTTTACAAAAGATCATTAAGTTTGATTTGTAGAAAGTCAAAAGAAAAGATTGCCATATTTTTTACTAAAAAAATTTATCAATTAGATATTTTGCAAAAACAAGCCGAATATCGTACACACCCGCGTGCCTAGTTAATTGATTTTCGGGTTAGGTTTTAGAAATAGTTGGACTTAGGCTCAGTCTCGTACGCGCGATGGGATCCCTTTGGTCAACCCACATAAACAACCTAAGAAAAGTGTGAAATAATATATATAACTTAAAAAGGCTTGTAATTTTTCAATGTGGGACAACTCTTTCTTATTTTAACATCAAAACTAGCACTTTCAACCTCCAAACCATAGGCAACAAGACTCGACCCATCTTGAAGTCAATGCTGGGTTTTTTCTTTTTTTTTTTTTAATTTTTTTTAGAATTTAGTGTTAATGACAGTTTGTGC